>JAMQGT020012881.1:0-58358 GCA_024447675.2 Pterophyllum scalare | reverse complement strand
TCTTATGTCATGCTAACTTACTTGGTTCAGTTGCGTATTGTTAACAGTGGTCTCATTCAAGCACACTAACTATGTTTACTAATCTCATTTCAGGATATAAAAATAAACAAACTGGATTGTGTGTGTGTGTGTGTGTGTGTGTGTGTGTGTGTGTAGGATGGGTATTAGTCAAAGTTTAAAAGAGTATTTTATATATTCTCATTGTATACTACCTGGTTTTTGTATTTTTTGTTACATGAACAAAGACATTTTTATCACAAATTAATGCAAAATCCATGAGGAAATTATGCTCAAAAGGATTGCCAACTCCTTGCTTAAGCTAACAGGCTAGCCTGGTACACTTTTAGCCAATTGGATGATGATGATGATGATGATGATGATATGCATTTTCAAGAAAGACAAAACCTAAGTTAAACTAAATTTCAGGGATCTCATTTTTCAGGGTGTGTGTGTATATATATTTTTTTTCCCCAAATATTTATTTAATCAACATTTTTTGGAGACTTCAATGTACCACCAGTTGTACCAGTACCACAGTTTGAGAATGACTGGAGAAGAGCATGATAGGACCAGTGGTAAGATGCGACTTAATACTTAAAGTAGTATTTTTAACATACTTCAGAACTTTATTTAAACATTTCTATATCATACAGCTTTGTACATACAGCTTCTTCCTTTGTATATTTTGGATGTAAATATTGTCTTTTGTACTGCATATAATTTATTTTAAATCGTTAGTTACTTATTGATTTTAAAATACTAATCTACTAATATATCATGCTGTATTATAAAAGAGATATTGAGCTGCCAGGAAAATAGACCACAAAGAAGATTCATGTATGAAATTAAGGCGGACATGCAAAGGTTTGCGCGACAGGCGGATACTGGGGATGGGGAGATATGGAGGCAGGTGATCCGCTGTGGAGATCCCTAATTGTAAAAACAGAAAGAAGATGATAGTTACTTATTTTAGGTACTTTAAATATATTTTAATGTACTTTTAGTACATTAAGTAAGAGTTCTCTCCAGTTTGTAAAACACTTCATTTGAACACAGACAGCTGATTTGGGTTGCAATATCCATTAAAGCCACGAGGCGTCGCTGCTGCACCACTGAAATGATCCTCCAATCTGCAGCGTGTTCGGGGGCGTTTCCCCTGGATTTAAATTAAAGTTTAACTTCTCGTAACTGTCTAAATTACTGATAACTTTAAAATATCTTATTGAAACTTCACATAAGTAAACAGAATCTACTTTTTGAGGTACTTTAATAAGTATGCCGTGTGAATCAACAGGTCTGTGTCTGAAATCTGGGCAGCAGTGTTATTTAGTTAAATCACTGCCTTTGGTTGAATTAACGTTGAGATGAAACGTTGAGTACATTTTATAAAGAGTGTTTCCGCGGCGCTGTGAAGCTTTAATGAAAGTTTTGAGCTCTGAAGTTTCCCTATTGGACAGGGGGAGCTGGCTCCGTCGTACGTCCGACCGTTTATGCAAATCCGCTCCCGAATATGGACACGGAGGAATGAAATATGGCGGAGGAGGTGAACATGGAGGACCGAGGACCGAGAGAGCTCCTCCGCGCCGATTTTGGAGGGTTGTAGAAAGAAGAAAGTGGATGTACTCCCGGTGGGACTTTTTCCAGCCTCAGCGGAAAGTTTTTTATCTGCGTCTCTTTTCTCCAGCGCGTCCGGGTCGATTCGTGGTAATGCAGTGAGGAGCGACTTTTTCAGGGGGATAAAAAGCAGGGCAGGGGGCTGCAGCCCTCTCACCGTCTCGACGCTATGCCGTGGGTCAGCGGCGGAAAGCGGAGAGAGCTCGGAGCTGCCGCTGCCCGCGGGCTGGGAGGAAGCCCGGGATTACGATGGCAGAGTGTTTTTCATCGACCACAACACCCGGCAAACTTCATGGATTGACCCCAGAGATAGGTATGCTGAAGGCCTGGGAGTAGTGGGATTACACACACTCGCACAAAGTAATCTTAATCCAATGAGACTTCTTTATAAACTGACATAACTTCAGAGGAGCGCAGGGGCGTTTCCAGGGGGGGTTTAAATGGGGTGGCAGAGAGGGGACCGAGAACGAGGCAAGGTGGCTTACAGGAAATGTGAAAACTGTAGGAAAGCAGCGCAGAAATCACTGGGTAGGATTTGCAAGTCCATGAGCCATCCTGTACCCTCATACAGACGGTATTATGTGCAGAGTGGTGTTTCCCATGAGCCTGAAAATTGCGTTTTAATTGCAAAAGTTTCATTTTTTCATTTAATGTTTTTGCATAAATTTGTATGTTTCCCAAAGAAACGCACATTTTTAATTACAGGGAATATATGATTTTTTCCCTACATAAGTCTAAAGCTTAATTTTTGCTTTTTCTGTTTATCTTTTTATCTATTACATTTGGCTTCAGAGGCAGATGGTGAACCCTGCAACCTAGGACTTTGTTTTTCCACCTGTAAGTTTTGTATGTATGCTGTCTAGTTGGACCTGTGGCAAAATGCACCCATTTGCCTTCAGTGGTTCTAGGCTAAAGGTACAAGACGATTATCAGCGCTTTGGACACCAAAATGTCTTGTGTAGTACCTCGCAGAAACTAAGAGAGGAACAAGAGGCTCTTCCCCACCTATCACTTATGGAAAATGTGCTACGGGGGTGATTGTGGGATTTATTTATTAATTTTTCTAATGGGGTGGCACAAAGCAAGAAGGGGATCCGCATGAAATCAGAAAATTTAATTAGGAATAAATATAATGTAGAGAGAAAATGAAAGGAGAAAACATCGTGCCACCCTGTGCTCTAATACAGAAAAGTGGCACTTTATGGGGGTCTGAAAATGGTTTTGTGATGAATAACTGGTTTCCAGAGAGGTGAAATATTATTTTCATTTGTTCTTGGTCCACATGCAGCCCAGTGTGATCTGAAGTGGGCTCTAAACTTCTCCTTTCTTTAATAAATGTCCTAATTTTCATATTTAATGAGCCATCATTTATTAAAAAAATATGAAAGCTGGACAGAATTGCCTTTTAAAAATATAAGTAAAAATAAAATGTGCCTTATTTCCCCCACATTCAGTGGGTCTACTGTCATCATGTATGCATGTCTCTATGATTCAATATCTAAACATGTTCATACATTTTCAGTCCTGTGTTATATAGCTGGCAGTTTCTATTGAAGAACACCGAGTAATTAATAATTACTAGTAATTAATCATTTCACTTTGCAAAGGGTTGAAAAGTTTTTAGCACCAAAATATGCTTAAAGTACTTAAAGGAAAAGTACTAATCATCCAGAAACATAATTATTGGTTTAATAATGTTTATATCCCTTTAATGTTGTAGCTGGTGACGAGTTTTATTACTTTAATACTGTTTGATAGGCTGATCTTACATATATTATTAGCTTTATATTTTAAAATCCCCGAAATAATACACACCTAAAGTTTAAAATAAAAAAAGGTATACATATATAAAATATAATATTTGCATCTAAAATATAGCAGAGTAGGATTATAAGGGAGAATAACATAGAAATAAAGTTCAAGCATAAGTGCTAAATGTACTAAATTAGATTATAATGCTGGTCCAGTGACCATGGGGGCTGGTGCCACCCCGTGTCCGTCCTTGTGGACATGCCCCTGTTGGAGCGAGGGGGTGACGACTACCACAGGAGTCTGGTTGTGTTTTTGGGACTGTGGCGGTCCTTTTATTGTGAGGTTGTGGTGAATCATGTGGCCACAGTCGATTGATCGGCTGAGGTTTGGCAGCAGCTGTGGGCCTCGCCAGCTCCTGCAGAAACCTCCTCACAAAGAGGATCACACGTGTTGGTTTACACATGAAATCCGTCCGATTTTAGCCTAAAATTAGTCAGCAGCTCAGCCTTTCTGTTGTTCCAGAGGAGTCACCTGAGGTGTTTGTCGTTCTCGTCTTCACAGAGAGTGTGTGTGTGTGTGTGTGTGTCTGTGTCAGACCTCAGTCATCCAGACTCATCAGTAAGCCCTGCAGATTTATGACTTCCAGTGACCTGAAACATTCCTGGCTCGCACACCTAATACAGAGCGCCATTGTTATCCAGCTCCCCTTTCCTTTCCACACAAAGGCACGTCCTCGAGACCAGTCAGAGAGTCAAGAGCTGCTCTCAAGTCTGTCACAGCCAGCCCTAAAACGATGAGCGTTTTAGTGTGCGATTTTTCACTGCATGGAGATTTCAGCGTGGAGAGTAACTCCAACTCCCAGAAATCTTTGTGAAAGTATGTGAGGAATGCTCGCTGGGCCACTGGGAAAGCTGCAAGGATGTGCTTTTTGCGGGGACTGGGATTTCACCAGCCCAGAAGCAGGCTCAATCAGGCATTCAAAGCAGACTTTGTTGTGAGATTACTGGGAATTACAGCAAGTATTTTAGCTCTGATGTATCATGAGGGGAAAGGCTGAAATTCACCAAAACAAAGCTCAGAGTTTGCCGAGTCCTGCCGGACATTTTACCCCAGCAGTGGGGTTCTAGTTGCTGCATGTAATCTAGATAAGAGAAACCTGATTTCCTCGTGAGTTGATTAACCATTGTTGTGTGCAGCTGATAGCAGTTTCACAAGCTCTTATAATCGTCAGCATTTGAAGGAGGAGCTTCATTAGCGTGACTAAAGAATGTTTTCTGCGTCTGTTCTCTGCTCGGAGATTTATGGCTGTTCTCATTTGGAGGAATGTCTTCTGTCACCACCTGATACTGACTTTCCAATAAATCACATCGCAGCACTGACACTCTGCTAACGTGCAGCAGATACAGAAAGGTGTCAGCTTTTCTGCCGGGCTTAAAAAAATGCAGATAAATGGGGCTGTTAGCATGTCACTCGAGCACAATGTGGATAACGGGAGTTAGGGCTGGACGATATGGACCAAAGGTAATATCTCAGTATTTTTTAGCTGAACGGCGATATACGATATATATCTCGATATTTTTCTTCCCAAAAGGCATAAACAAAAAGGCACTTCTGAGTCAAAGCTACATGTCCCAAATGTCACACAGGCACTTTTATTAACATTCAGCTGCAGACGTACATGAGAAATTGCTCAAAAATAAACTATTGGCATATTTAAATAATAATGCAACTCAAATACATTAATGCTTTTTTCCCTCTCTAAAAAAAAAAGACTCACAGCTGTGCCATTAAGAAAAGATACAGAGCAAAATAGCAGAAGGCTGATTTATTCTTTAAGAAGCGAGTCTGGTGAAGTCTACTTCACTGGAAAGTGCTTCCTCCTGTGTGTACTCCTGTACATCTACTACTCTGTGCAAATAACAAACATGTAAACAGACTGAATGAACAAAAGTCCATCCTTCAGTCAGCAGGGCTCTAGACAGGAAATCCACAGACATATGCGCTGACGCATCACAGCCACCCGCTCGATGCGGCGTCTGCAAGCACACAAAAAAGACCCACTTCCACTATTAAGGTCACGTGACTTACGGTACAACCCACCTTCTGCTATCTAGTTGAGGTATGGCCAGGGACTCTTGGGGGTCCAGGCGATGCCAAAGCGTGCGAACGGACGCAGTACGAAGGCTGTATGTACACAAAACACGGCGACAGCGGAGGATTTCAGGTTTCCAAAAGTCGCTGACGTCACCGGGAAAAGTCGCTACATTTGTCGCGAGTGGAAAACTAAATCTAGCGACAAAGTTGCTAAGTTGGCAACACTGCCATGCTGTCGCTTCCTGCATGATTTCCGGGTGAAGCGGTGAGGGAGAGAGGCGGAGCAGCGTGCAGAGACAAACAAGTATTATCTGTAACGCGACTATGTCGATATAAACGATATTGTCTCATCTTATATGGCGTATGAAACTATATCGATATTTCTTAAAAACTCGATACATCGCCCAGCCCTGTGTTTAACCCTTAAACCAAAGATATTTGACTAACAGGGCCAGTATCTCAAACTGACTGTGCTGTCTCTGTCAGTTGAGCTGTTTTTATCACTTGGAGCATTAGTTGTCTGCCTTAGGGCTTCTCCAACAGTCGGTTTTTCTACTCCATTAGGTCTGTTAGCTGTGATGACTCAGGCTCATCTACCAGTCATAATGCTGGTGGTTCATTCCTTGGCTTCTCCTCTCAATATGCCATCGGGTAAAACACTGAACCACAAATCGGGGTCCTGATGCTTCTGTCAGAATGAGGAGAGTGTGTGCATTAAGGATAAAGAGTGCGTAGAACGACATGCTGTATGTGTATGAATGGGTGGATGTGGCCTGTAGTGAAGAAGCACTTTGAGTGCTCAGTAAGAGCAGAAAAACATTATATAAATACCAGTAGGAAGAAAAAACCTCCACATTTTGGGAATAATGTGATCGGTCTTAAGGAAAACGGGGGCGTCATATTCCGTACAGTACAGCAGCTTGTGTGTGTGGTATGTCGTACGTCAAGTTTGTGCCTCGAGTTTTCTGACCCGCAGAGAGGCGTGTCAGTGGCGGATTCTCGCTGCTTATCGTGAAAACACAGGTGCTATTGAAGCAGGGACATAATTGTCATTGATGATCACGATGAGCTGTAACAGGGCGGTACGCCCGACGTCTGGAGATGGAGCCGTGTTGGTTAGATGATGGCGTGTGATGACTTATTAGACCGGCTTGCCAATGCAGTGCACAACTACCTGAGAAAGTGGAGGTTTTTCTGTTGGCCTTGGTATAATAATACAAAATTTAAGGGACTTTCTTGCATAAAGATTTTTTTTTTTTAGGCAGAGCAAAGGAAAGCTTTGTTAACTTTGGTTTCATTTACTCAAGCATTTTACACATTTCTGTCTGTGAACTGGCCAGAAATAACAAGAAGATGCACCGATTAAGGTCACACAGACGCGATGCTTTTACTGTCCAGCACTCAAAATGGGCCTTTGGCAGGTGACTGCACGCGTTTGGTAGGCATAAAGCAGAGAGCTGTGCTGTCTGACTACAGAAGTCTGTGCATTTTCTTATTATTTTTAGTAAATTAAACCCCTTTTACAAAAAGAAAAAAAAAATCCCCATTCAAGAGATTTTCCCTTGATGGAAGGTCAAAGGTGGATGGAAGAAGAAAATTGTTAAGGTAATGATGATGAGTATGAGGAAGATACATGGGCTGAAGATTTTCAGGAGTTTGAAATGTATAGGCTGTCCCTCCGTATCCTATGCTTCTCCATTTTCCTCAGCAATTGGCTGATGCACTTCCTGTAGGTCAGTGAAAATGCTACAGAACAGTCATTATTTCAGCTGCTACACAAGGTGTGCCCTCCCTGAAACCATACTGGTGTTCATTTAGTAATTTACCAGCAAAGACCTCCAACTGTTGGTGGGCATCAGAATCTCTTATGTGCAGGGAAACCCTGATATACACACGTTAATCATGAGGAGCTATGATTAATCAGACTTTGCAAGCCGCTGAGACCCCGCAGTACTGACCGCCTTCATCTCTGATGATTTTCTTTTTTTTTTCTTTTTTTTTTTTTTTGGTGATGGTGGATACCTCGAGCTGCTCTCGTCCAGCTCCTGCAGATGAGCCGTGCAGCTCTGAAGGGCTTTTTTGTTGCTGTGGAATGAGTGTTATGTTAGGCATGCCTACACTAATGCTCAGGGGCTCTGCTCGCTCGCGGCCCCAGACGAAGCAGCAGAACACAGGCAGTTCCCACGTGTCTACCTCCTCCTCTCATCCCAGCCCTGTAGGCCTCCTTTATTAGCTCTGTTATGCAACGGCCATGGCCGGCCTGCCGCTCAGCAAAGGGAGGCCTTTATGCTTGGTCACAAAGCACACCAAATTCAATTATTCTGGAAAGGGTGAGCTGTGTTGCCAGCACCGAAGGGTTATTCACATGCGCTGAACCCCACTGTTATTTTGCTTCCCCCAGTGTTTCCATTATGATGGCCTTTTTTTTTTTGTCTTTCAGTGGGGGTGGTGGGTTACCAACATGTCATTGCTTGATCCGGTGTCATTTTGCCCCGTGTTCTTTTTCATGAGCAGACAATATGTTTGTCTTCAGCTTTCACCTCACTCCTTGTTCTGGAAGCTCAGACACTTTTCCTTCAGCTGCACGCCCCTTTGATGTCCAGCTTTCCCAGCTGACTGTCCTGTCCCCCCCCCCAGATGATTTAGTGCAACAAAAACAACAACAACACTCCTGCTTTACATCAGTTCTCAGTGTGCTTTCCTTTAGCAGCTCCAGCCAGCAGTCAGACCTGCAGGTTGCTGTGTTTTGTGTGTATATTGTGAAGAATGCTACCTAAACAGGACATGCCAGGCCCAGTGGACCAGCCTCCAGCTCTGGGCCAGCATTGTTTTTTTCTTCCTCTTACACATCTGCACAATTCTTTTTCAAAAGGGAAGAAAAATAGCAGTCACAACCTCGACTCTGCTGTTTGGTGTTTTACGACTTCTTAAAAAACAAAACTGCAGTTCTTCCTTTATTGTATTTCACGTGCTTCTGATTGATTTTAATTAAAACTACTTTCTTCTGAAGATTTCAAAATCATTAATATTATCAATTAAACATAACAGACATGGGAAAACCCAGCAGGACAGGTAATCTGTTTCCAAGCAGCTCTAGTAAAGTGCAATTGTCTGCTTGTAAAGCCTGACATAACTAGCTATTTCTGGGTATAAATACGCCTTCAGTTCCCATAAGCAAACAAACACTGAGGCACCTTTGACAGTTAAAAACGATCCAGTACTCTAACTTTGGGTGTAATCAAAGACTGGAAACTAAATCCAGCAAGGTTTGGAGGGTTAGTGAAGTTGAGCTAGTCGGCTTATAACGATGTGCTACCTGATGGCTACCTGCAGCATATAAACACGCTAGTCCAGGGAAGACACGCAGGACGAGGGTTAAGTTGTTGCTCAGGTTCCTGATAGAGACAAATGCCATCATACGGCAGGAAGAAGGCATCAAAAATAGATTAAACTTCAGCCGAGAGAACGTCCAACACGAGGTTAGTCATTTTCATGCTGGTGCATGGCTTGGATTACTCGCCGAGAAAAAGTCCTGATCCTAAGCTTAATGACCACAGAAATTTTATTCTGTGGGAGAGTGATTCTTTTCTAAAGTGTTATTATAGTTGGTGTTCGTAGCTGTGATGGCCGCCTATTTTTAAAGAGTAGTGAAACGCCGGCGAGGCCGAGGATGACAGCTGAACTGTTTTGGGAGGGAAAGAAGGGGCAAAGCACTGCAGCAGGTTAAAAAGGCGAGAGCCTCGAACAGTCGCCACAGAAACAGGGTCATGACATCATCGCGCCACAAGCAACCTCGATAACAAATCAAACACGTGTTTTACAAGAATCAGTTATCAAAGATCAGAAAGGGTCCTTTTTGTTTTGTTTTCCAATTATACATTAATTTAGCTTTTTATGTAAACGCTGAAGAACACGAGATGAACCGATTATAAAATTCTCCCCTTTTTGAAGCAGACTTTTGTTATTTTGATATTTTTAAAAGTTTAAACCTTAAAGCAGACTAGTTATTGTCTATAAGCATTATATAAACATGGTTTATAATGCTGTGTAAGGTTGCCTGTGTTCATTAACAACTTTGATATTTTCTCTTATGAAGATTTATTTAAAGCGGAGGTTCCCATTTCAGGACCTGGAAAAGCATCGGAAGACTCCACTGGTCATCCGACTTGAGAACCACTGAATTACAGTAATAAACATTTGCTGTATTTTACAGCCCCTGTTGATTTGTTTGTACAGCAGGACTTAGTTAGCATTGGCTCACGGACATGGGGGCTTTAAGAGAGCAGTTTGACACCTTGGGATGTGTAATTACTGGCGCGTTTGCAGATAGTGAGATGAGATGATTGATACTGCCGTTGGGCCTGTGCAGTTAATATGAATCTGCAGGCTGCAGCTTAGCTTAGCACGATGACAGGAAACGGGGCAAAGTGCCTGGCTCAGTCCAAAGGTAACATAATCCCTCCGCCAACACCTCTAAAGCTCGCTGATTAGCATGTTAAATCTTGTTTGTTTATGTTGAAAGGTCAAGTTTGGACATTGTGGTTTCAAAGAGGGGTTGTGTGAGTCCAATATTTTAGTAATTCTACAGTAAGACATAAAAACTTCTGGCTCTCAATTCTGGCAATTTCTAATGCCCAACCATTGGAAATGCACAGATATGTCGTCCCAAATGGACTGTCAGATGTCACAGCCTAATGTTACATAACACAACAGTTATCAGTGGCAGTGGGTGATGATAATGTGTCACATGAGCTTTGTGTTTTATAAGAATTTAAAGGTAGCATAATAAAGAGCTCAAAGACCTTAAAGAGGAGCCATTACGCTAATTTCCAGCTTCTTATTTTTATTATCTCGTAGAGAAGATTTTATTCACAGTAAATGAATAAAATAATCTTTTTTTTATCTCATCCTGGGCATTGGTGCAGCCGTCCAGTTCATCACCTGCTTGAAGCAAGCTTCTTTAGTGCCTCTCTTCTTAAGCCAACTTTCTTCTGATTGGCTGCCCTTTGCAAACAGAAGGTTTGAACAGCAGGTGGGTGGGATTTTTCTGCCCACAGCCAGTTCTGTATGCCTGAGATAACCAATGTTAGGGATATCATTCAGGTCAAAGAGTAGAAAAAACTGTCTGAAGCCTGTCTGTTTGGTTCTTATTTTCCTGTCACAATGAGGGGAAAATTACAAAAGTATAACAAAACAAACAAACAAACAGATCTGCATTAAAAGAAAATGTGAAAATAAGGTACTTATAGCCAATCTTACAGCTCTGCACAACCTGCTCCAGACCAGATTATGTATTCAGCATTAATTACCCTCTTCATGTTCCTGTTTTAATATACCCCACAAGTGCTCCACCTTGCTTCCTTGACAAATGGTCTGCAAATGGTCTGCAAGCAAAAAAAGAAAAAGGGCCACAAGTGTTGTTACCTCAAAAATTCCTTTCTGTGTTATAAAAGAAATGTGAAAACAACTTTGGGAGGAATGTCATTTATGTCCAGACCGTCAGAGAGGCCTGGTGCAGTGTTTCAGAGTGAGGCCTGAAGCAGCTGACAGACAGACGGACGCACAGACACCCGGTTCTCCCATTATGTGTTGAATCTTATAGAAATAGGTCTCTATAAGTAGCTGTCTTTGTACACATTTAGACAGCGCCTGAACACATGGACTGGGCTTGTGCTCTGGAGCTGATAGCTGTGACAAAAGTTAGTCTGCGGTGAACAAGGAGGGCTATCATTCTTATGAAAAGGGGTTTTAGCTCCTTAAATAAAAATGAATAATTACTGAGAAATTATTTCTTAAACACAAATGCCACAGTATAAATGAACATTCAATCATCTGCTAATTTTAAGGCCTCATCTGTGTATTCCCTAAGTGGCTGCTGGCGGTTGTTGGGTGAAATTGGTCTCAGATGCCAACAAAATCCTACTTGTAATTGCTTTAGTTGTTAGCAGATTGCCTGTGTCACCTGCATTTTACATGGAAGATGCCGATTTTTGTCTGTAAATAAATAGCCATCTGCCACCGAGTGGTAGTGAGAATTGGAAAAAGTGCAACACAAACTGGAAACAGAGACCATTTGTAAAAGTCATGCTCTACCACTGAAAATCCTTCCAAAAGGTGCAGCTTTTAGTTTGAAGGAGAGTGGTCTCTGTTTCTTATTTGTGTCGCACTTTTCAGTTTTTATTTAAATTTAATTTTATATATATATATATATTTTATTTTATTTATTTATTTTTCTTCTCCCCCAAGTGAATTGGTAACCGGTCTCTAGGCCTGTGTTACTGGGGTCTAACATGGCAGAGTAAAGACACCAAACGATCCCTCTACCAGTCAGACGCTCTGCTGATGTTGACCGTAGTTTTCCGCTGCATTCTCATTTGGCCAGATTGGCTTTATTACAGGAAACTGGCTAATGTTAGCTTACTTTTGCTTAGCTGCTAATACAGATGTCTTGACATCCAGTGCTGTTGCTAGCTGGTTAATTATAGCGTGAATCCTTGCAAAATAAAGCCACATTAGTTTGTTTTTCTTTTCCTTATGTGGAGTTTGTGGTGTGCTTGGAGCTCTTTGGGTGATGTTGGTGATTAGTGGACTCTGTTTCTTGACTAAGGTCGACTAGCTTGGTGCAGAAGAGAGGCACTGAGGATTCATATCTGACTTGCATCTTTCACATAGACATCAGTCCACAGGCGGTTAGAAGCAACCAAGAGAGTTGAGGAAGGCCTCATTTTTAAATGAGCTTATTGCAATAAAAGACATTTAATACACAAACAAAAAGCTGCATAACACACCTTTAAATTAGGCCACAAACTAAAGTGATTTTACATGTTTCCTTCTGTGTCAGAGCGCGTTGAATAGCCTTCGATCTTTAAATGCGTAAGGTTGGAAATTGCACACCAGCGGGTTCATTTGTAGGCAGCAGTTCTTCATGCCATTGAAGTCAGCTGAAGTGTCAAAGGCTTCATTTTATGAAGCTGAAAGTTTGGGTTGGAGGTTTAGGTTTTCTCAAGACGGCAAACACAAAGAAAATGTAGTTATGTTGAACCAGACTCGTTGTACACCCCTCTGATCACATAAGCGGCGCTTGTTGTGCAGAGCTCAAACCTCAGTTTGTATCTGTAGACTTTGGCAGCCGGTTTGTGGGATCATAAGTCTCTCAGTGGCTGATTACAAGTGTTGTGATTCTGAGTTGATTCTTGTGCTGTGGCTGACTGGCTGTTTTATCACACTAGCGCATTTATAATGAACCAAACAAAGACCAGTGTCAAAAATGTGGCATGCGCACACTGTTTTGGGCATTAAAGCAGAGTAATCAGCCGCATGTTTTATAATTTATTATGAACTGAATGAACCGAATGAAAGACGGCAGCGGCTGGAGTGCCTTTGAATTGTTGTTAGCTGCTTGAAAACATGTGGCTGTCAAGCCTTAGTGAGCTCATTGTGGTCAAGCTGAAGGATAGAAACCCAAATCCAGGGTATTAAATCCAGCTTCTTGGGTCCCGTAAAGAAATATATGGAGGCAGTATTATTTTTAGTGGAATGTGCAGACTTCTTTCTGGCAAATTGTAATTGTTGCAGCACAGAAACAAAACAAAGGCTTAAGGAGCTGGTGGGGATGACTGAGCCAGACGAGGTCCAGTGGCCCAGACTCCAGTTTCACATGCCTTTCCCATGCAGCGGCCCGTCGCCACTGCAGATCGAAATATCCTCTGGGACGACCCAGGATGGCATAGATTATTCTAGAATTAGCAAATGTCTTTAACAACTAAATATATTTTGCTGGGAATTTGCGGTGCACGAGCAGGCTCGGCAGCATTTCATTCCTCCACAGCTGAACATGCTTGTCATTCTCGCAGCCTCTATTTTTTTCTGTTTCAGATATAACTCATTTTCTGTTTCCGCTTAGCTTGAAAGAGGATCCTGGAGAATGTGTAATGTTTTAGAACAAACCGGTTACTGCTGGCAGTGCTTGAACAAACATGCGAGTGTTTTCTTTATGTACGCTTATACCCATTTAATCCTCTTCTTAATATTTCTGTGTTACTCCTGCTAATTCTTTGCTTATTTTCTTTCTCAATTCTGAAACATGTGCGGTAAGAACGAGGACTACACCAATTATTATTTTCTGTAGCAGTTTTCTCACATACGTTTTTGCCCTGAACTTTTCTAGACATCAACCGACAGAGGTCCAAATGTCCAGTACAGTCAGACCAGATCTCGGAGGGTCTTTGAGCTTTGCGTATTGGCTTTTCTGCATTCCCGGTTCAGACAGTTCCCTCATCTAAACCATTTTGGGTATGTCCAGTAGTGCAAACAGATCTGAAGTGTGCCGTTTCTTGCTGTTTGCTACGTGTGAGAAAGTGAAAGTATGAACATTATCTCAACAGGATTCTCCTGAAATTGTCCGAAGTTATTAGAGTTTCCAGAAACGGAGGTCTTGATTTGTTTTGTTCAAAGGTAATCGTTGGAAATGTAGATGACATCTTGACTGAGAAGCTGGGACCAAAGAAAGATGCTTAACAGATTGTCAAAATGACAAATTCTGTCAGCTTTAGTTAAAACCTCCATAAAATAGAGAGCCTGACGGCTGCTAAGTTTCACAGACGGCCAGAACTCGGTCTGCGGGAGCCTGTGGAAATTTTTTCAGCAACCACCAGTTTTTAACCTTGTGTTAAAGCTTGAGGAAAAGTGAGGGGATCGCTGAAGTTAATATTTATTCTTGGGAGACTTTGAGATATTTCAGTCTGGAACAAATTTGGTGGACAGCCCAACCCACAGACAGATTCTGCCATCCACAGAGTGGCTAAAAACTGCCTAAAGTCCCTGAGAGCACCTGCTTTGCAGTCTCTGTAATCCTGCAACAGCTCTAAAATAATCCTATAGGAATATAGTTATTATAGAAATAAGTGTTTGGCCCTATAAACAGCCAAACTGTATCTGGGCGCTGCTGGGTGAAGCTTCCTGTTGGCTGTCTCATCAGCTGTTTTCGCATATGCTCTGCATCCCTGAATACAGATGTCCCATACAGTCAGATTGGACATCTTTAACCGTATCAGTGCCCTAGTACACAGTCTGAGTATAGTTCGATTGCTCCTGGTTCAGAGTTGTGGAGGTCCCGTCTCCTGCCTCCTGCACCGTCATCTAACTCGGTGATTTTTCACACCGTGTGTGTCCGTGGAGCTACAAAGGGGAAACCCACTTTGAAGGCAAATCTATATTCATACCCGTTCAAAACAGTGTTCATCTGACATGGCAATGTTTCCTCCTCTACCTGTATTAGAAGACAGAAGCACTTATTTTGTAGCGCATTTGTGGCCCTGACAGGAAAGAAGTGTGAGTGAGCAAAATTCATTGCGGTTAAAATTTTTCCCGTGTAGGGGAAATGAGTGCATACAGGGTACAAGCTACTGAAACTCTTTGTGCAGTTGTATAATACAATAATAATGTACAGTTGTCACAAAATCACACTGCACACCTTGACTTGCCCCAAAGTCCAGCAGCTTGCCTTAGAGCTGTCAAAGAATATTCTAAATTTGATTATGTAATTGAATATAAAACCTGTTTTTAGTGTGCCTCAGTGTACCACGTGGGAGCCACGGAGCCTTTACAAAAGGGAGAATGCGTCTCTCCTGTTTTGTAGTCCGTGCGAGAAACTTCAGACGATGTCCTGCCTTGAATCCCACACATTTTATTCAGCTGTTTCACTCTGACAGCTGTGCCGACTGAGGGCGAGGGTCACAAAACACCGTAAAGATTTCTTCTGATTTAAAGGGGCCCAGAAACGCTGACTTACTACGCACTGCTAGCTTTGGTTATCCAGTTTTCTGGCTGAATCCTCTGAACGCATGCTGTCACGTTGCCTCTGTGCTGCTGTGTGTCCCTCCACTGTGTGAGTTTGTTGTGCAGTGGTTAGACTCTCACCCAAGACCGAGACATGACTTCAAAAAACAGAGGCTGCTGTCACAAGACTGTGTAACAAACCAAACATTCAGATATTCAGATTCAGATCTGTGAGAGGGCATGTTTTTCCCCTCTCTCTCTCTCTCTTTTTTTTTTTTTTTTTTTTTTAGGTCTCCCCAGGGAGGTCAGAGGGCAGTTCAGGACTAGCCTCCCTCTGACGTCACTTAGCTTCCCATCCAAAGCCTCTTGTGGTTGTTCTTTCTGTTTTTATAACTGTTTCGGAGCACCCAAAATAAAGCAGAACTACTGTACATTGCTACTCTTCCTACAACCTCGTGTTGCTTTATATTTTTCTTCTCATGTGTTCTCCTTGAGTTTCTTTATGTGCATGAAACCTGACAACAGCTGTGCTACAGTCCTGTATGAGTGATTTTTAAGTATTTACAAGTGCAGTTAGTGTCTGCTTGCCTTTAACAAACGCTTAAAGCAGGAGCAGGTACGGAGTGCGCTCTTGTTTGCCTTGTCCTGGTGTTTGGCAGCTGGACAATGCACATAGTTCATGTGAGACTACTTTTAACCCACTGTCACCATGCTTCAGCCTGCCTGTAGTTATTTTTGAAGCTGCTGCAGGTCTTTGCAGTTCTTTTTAGTTGCGCCAGTGTTTCTAGCAGGCAGAGGTCACTGATAAGGAAAATATGAGGTGAAACAATCAGTCAGTCATTCAGTTTAGTGGTTCTGAGTTTGACTTCTTCAGGGGTGAAAGTGATACAAACCAAACCGTCAGAGGATCAGCTGGTTGTGTGATTAAAAGGTAAAAAGTGTGTAAAATAAAGCAGAATGTGAATGTAAATTGATGTGGGCTTGTAATGTAAAATCACATTAAGTGGTCAAGATGACAGAAGTACTATAATTAATTTAAAAAAATCCCCAAAACTCTGCACAGTCATCCACTTGCCTGTGATGCTGCTCTGCTACGTGTGATGCTGACGGTGTTAGGGATGCACTGAGCTGATCTTGGGATCGAATATTGGTCCGATTACCAACTCAAACCCAGACTTGGTCTCAGTTACAGCAGGACAGTCTGTTGTTTACTTCTGTTATTCTGTGTTTACTTTTGTCACTTCCTATGCTTTTGCCAGAATGAAAGATTCAAGTGTTTTGTCACGTGCACCGCAAACAGTCAGTTACACTGAACAATGAAATTCTTCTTCTGCACTTCTTCTGCTGCGGCTCAATAATAATAAATATAAAAAATATATATAATCTGAAAAGAAGAGCAGAGGAAAAAATAGTGAAAAAATAAAACGGACAACTTATATATGTAAGGTAGACCGTATAGAGGAAGTCACAGTGAATGAAGTGTGTTTGTGTAATGGTACAACTGTGTAAGTGTAAGCAGTCTTGTGTAAAGTGTCGTATGCATGTAGTGCAATTTGTGCGCGTCAGTCCTCGTGTCAGAGGTGGCAGTTCACAAGTCGAACGGCCTGTGCAAAAAAAGCTGTTCCTCCCTCTGGTGGTTCTTGATTTCACACTGCGATGCCGTCGCCCTGGTGGCAGGAGTGTGAAGAGGCCGTGCTGTGGTTGTGTTTGATCTTTTATAACAGGGGTGTCAAACTCAATCACAGGATGGGCCAAAATTGGAAACGCAGTCTTGAGTCACCGGCTGAACAGGATTCATCTTTATTGAACATCTAAAACTGAAAATATTTTAATCAGCCATATGAATTTGAAATGGTCAGAAAACGACAACGTTTTTCCTCAACACATTAAATAAAATATAAAATTATATTTTCTTCAAAAATAACATCACGGAAAATGAGAATATTTCAAGCTGATGAAAATTAGCAGTTTTTTTCAGGTAAAAACTGTGATGTGAATTTCTGCACATCAAAGTGGGGAAAACGTGTAAACTGCGGTGTGTCCAGTTTCTCCAGCGGTGGAGACCTAGTCTGACTTTTTTTTTTTTTTTTGGGCGACATGGAAAGTGGCGTAAATTCCCTTTTTGCATCTGCGCCTCTCGCAGGTGCACTTTTACTTGAAAAACTTTCACTGCGTCATACACATGCTTAATCACTCGATCCCGTCCCTGAAGCTGCAAGTTTAACGCATTAAGATGCTTCATTGTGTCGCAGAGAAAGGCGGGCTTTCTGACTAACAGTCACCTTTCATCCCAGAGCCCTGCCGAATCATTTCCTTTACTTTCTGTGAACTGCCAGATTTCCTCAGCCAGCTCATCGCACCTCTCTGATAAGGCACGTCACCACATTCAGAAGCTATTTCCACCAGAAAAGACCACAGCCATTTCCTTAGTCTTGCTGGTATCTAAGGAAAGATTGTTGTCCTGACACCATGCCACAAGCTCTGCCATCTCACTCCTATATGCTGTCTCATTACCTCCAGTGGTTATTCCAGTTACTGTAGAATCATGAGCAAACTTAATGATACTGGTGTTGTACTGGGAGGCAACGCTGTCATGAGTAAAGTGAAAGTTGGACGTAGCTATCGTGATGTCACCCATCAAAGTCCTGTTATGAAGCCTCGAACTGAGTGGTTTGACCTTTGCCATCTCTGTGTTTTGAAACCAGATGTGATGAGCAAGGGGTGGATCTGACTGTGAAACTGCACGTTCACTGGCTGACGAGCAAGTATATCCTAGATAATCCTGCTTTCTGACACTGAATTATAAAAATCTACAAAATGAACTTGATGCTTGATTGACCCGAAACGAGTGACTGAGCCCTTAAACCCATCAGTAAAATGTTCAGAGGTCAGGGCCAAGTGCCACGGTCCCATCGACTTCTACAGGACCATTAAAAGGGTTGCAAATTTAAGGCTGTTCTCTGTTAGCTTTGCTGTTCTGAACTAGAAGCTACATCCAATTTTTTTATACTGTCTAATATGGTAAGCAGTACCACAAAACAGTTACTTTCAGGTGGAGATGGTGCGGAGGAAGCCCACAGGAAAGGGTCAGCAATTTAGGGTGTTTCACACCTGCTACCTGTAGTAGTTTGTGACTTACCTGCAAACTGTGGTCACGTAATGTCACAGATGACGAAACCTTTCCTGTGGGCCTCTTTCTCTTCTCACTCTTGTTCTTTGGTGTAACACTTGCTGGAAACATTTTATTGCACTTGAAGTAATATGATGGCCTGTCCTCAAACCAAACAATAATATTTCTCGTCTCTTGCTGGCTTAACTCCACACCTAACATGTGACTGTGAGGACATGCGCTTCGACTAAGCCTGAGTAAATGACAGCAGTTTTGCAGTAAAGACTCTCACACTGAGCTGAAATGTGACTAGAGCAGATAAATTACTTGAATATGGTATTAAAAAATGTTTTGGCTCCTTTGTCGTTGATTCATTTACTAATAAGTACCAATTCAGTAAGTTTATATTGATGGATGTATTTATTTGACTCAGTCGGCTGCCCCAACTGGTCACGGCAGATGACTGCCCCTCCCTGAGCCTGGTTCTGCTGGAGGTTTCTTCCTGTTAAAAAGGAGTTTTTCCTTCCCACTGTTGCCAAGTGCTTGCTCATAGGGGGTCGTTTTGACTGTTGGGTTTTCTCTGTGTTATTGTAGGGTCTTTACCCACAATACAAAGCGCCTTGAGGCGACTGTTTGTTGTGATGTGTTGCTATTTAAATAAAATTGAATTGAATGGAATTATTGGTATCAGATTGGTGCTCACTATTAGCAGATACTGTACATTACACCAGCAGGGAAGAGTTGTTTAAAGACATCCTCAGATAATATTGTGAACACGGAAGGAGTTGAAGTTGTTCTGCTGGAGAAACAATTTAATGACTCCAATTACCCCAAGTATCACATATATTCTTTTATAGATTTGTCTGTTATTATTGGCCCATCATGTCAGTCAGTGGTTGGCGCTAGTATAAATCACCAAGTGTAATTTTTACTTGTATTGTCTTAAATGTCTGTTTAAGTCATAATGTTGATAAAGCCAAATCACATGACACTGAGTAACTGTCATATGATTTTTGCATACATCTGCATGTACAGTGATCTGTCAGAGAGAAGCAGCAGACCTACTTTATCCATGCTCACTTTCTTAAGCTTTGCTAATAAACACAGCAGTGAGAGAGAGAGAGAGCGGTGTTCCTGTGCCAGGAGAGCAAGATTTATTTATTTTTTTAATGTCTTTTCTGAAGTAAAAAAATCAGCTACAGGGATTTGAAAAGTGGCTAAATCCAGCTTCAAATATGCAAATTTAGCAACAATGAGGTGAACTGAAGCGTGACAATCAGTGCTCTTAGTGAGAGGGATGTCAAACTGCAAACCAAATACCTACCCAGTAAACTAACATAGCTGAATATTAGGCTGCCCTAACTAATAATTTATGAAAACATGCTTGAATGTATAATATTGACTTACAACACATGTAGATCTGCACTTCAGCCATAAATTTATGAAAAATATGTGAAAAGCACAGGGCGGTTATTGAATTTGAGGCACTGATGGTTTTTTACAAGCTCCTGCGATCCATCATCAGTGAGGATTCAGTAACCCTCGAACATATTTGTGTTGGAACGTCTTGTTTTTATGTCACTTTAATAAGAGCGCGGGAGTAATTCTGTATTGAATCATGAGCTGGTGGCATTTGGCCTGAATGCCGATTCTTTTGACTGAAAAGAGGAAGTGAGATCTGGTGAAGTGAGTTTGTTCTGAGGAATGCTGTGCAGAATGTCTCAGCCACTCTCTCAGGACCGTCCCCTCATTGTGCGCATACCTCGCCAGGATCGGGATAATGTGGCGTCTGAATTGTGAGCATACTGTGGTGGTTGCTGGTGGGAATTAGTTACTGTAGGGACTGCTGTCATCAGACCCGCTGCACCACATGTCACTGATGTGAGTTTAGGTTAGGGGGGTGGATCATCAGGCTGATGTTCAGCTTTGCCCTGTAATAAATCTTTAAACCTTTTTAAACCCTTTTGTTCAGCTTTCTTCAGTTTCAGCTTTCAGTCTGCTCATTTCACTTTCCTTTTTATTGTTTAAAAATCTTTTTGTTTTGTTAGTTTCAACCTTCATCCATTCCTTTTTCTTATCTGGGTTATGGGGCAGCAGTCTAAGCAGACAAGCCCAGACCTTCCTCTACCCAGCCACCTCCTTCAGCGCTTTTGGGGGGACACTGAGGTGTTCCCCAATCCAGCTGGAGAAACATTGCCTATCCGGTGTGATCGGAGTCTTCCCCAGAGTCTCTTCAGAATTAGAAATGCCCAAAACATCTCACCTAGGAGGCATCCTGATTAGACCACCTTTGATGTGGAGGAGCAGCGGCTGTACTCTGAGCCCTTCCTTATTAAAAAAGATCTTCACTCTATCTCTGGAAACTATTTTATGCTCGCCATTGAAGGCGGCATGCAGCAAAAGTGATATCACATCCGCTGGCGTGCGCTGTACTTTGGTGTCGCTTTGACTCTTGAGTTTGATACACGTTTTCAGGTGCCTGGGTGGCTCAGTGGTGGAGCAGGTGTCCGCACGTATATGCTCCGGTGCGGTGCAGGCGGCGCAGGTTCGAGTCCTCGGCCTGTCCCAGGTTTGCCCACGTATTTTCCTTTACTTCCTGTTTTGATTTCTTCTACTCTGGTCTCATTTTAGCCACTTGTATCCAGGATCTTGTTCTTTTCATGGCTATAGCCGAGGGCGGGATGGACAGCTTCGCCTTATCATTCAGCTCTCCTCTCACCACAACAGACTGCTACAGTGTCTCCATTAATGCAGTCTGCCCGTCAATCTCCTGCTCTACACTTTCCCCACTTGTGAACAAGACCCTGAGAACTAACTATTTTTGAGGCAGCAATTCCTCCTCAGCCTGGAGCTGGTATTTTTTTTATTTTCCTTTTTTATATTACAGGGATGATGCATATAAATGTTGCTACATGTAAGTAAAGTGCGGCCTATGCGATGTACATAGGACTTTTAGCCACAGCTGCATTGCAGACCTTGATCCTGGTTAGGTTTTTGAGACACAACATGCCAAACAGAAAAACAAAAAGGACTCTGGTTCAATTTTAGTTTTATTTTTAATCCCTTTTTTCCATCTGTGATCATTGTACGAGTAGACAGTCCCCTCACTCTTATTTAAAAAATTCAGTTGCTCATAACTGCCTAACTCCGGCATTTTTTTATTTATTTTTTTTAAACTACCATCAGGCTCTCGGGTCAGGTCATAGCGGACTCCCGCCAGACTCCAACTGCACCTCCTTGGACTGCAGTTTTAGTGCTTATTCTGCTCTAGAGATCCACTGGGAGCAGGACTGCAGTCCAAGATTGCGGAGGTGGTGTTAAACCACATGATGAGGTGATGCGTTAAAGAGTCGGCTGATTATTTTGCTCAGGTATTTGCTTCTCACAAATAAAGTAGCTGCTGTTGATATTCACTAAAGAAAATATGTGCACATACCCACCCCTGCCACAAATAGAATGTGAATTCATGAGAAACACTGATTAGGTATTACTGTACATGTGAAGGCCACTGACTCACAGGCATTACATCTGCCTGTCTGTAAATATGTACACCAAAACCTCCCGAAGCTCAGGATTGATACATGTTCATTAGTCTAAATCTGTCACAAAAGAAAGTCATGTTTCTTCTATATTGTCACACTCTGAAATATTTGTATGGCATTTTCCCCCCACTAATATGTAAGCATATGATGGATTCACAAACTTACTTGTATTACCAAAACCAAGTAAAAAAAAAAACAAACAAAAAAAACCGGGTTGTTTACAGATTGAATTTACTTCAATTTCTGGGTCACAGTCGGGTCATCTCTGTATGTGGCACACTTGTGGCCAAACTAAAGTACCACAATATATTAAGGAAATTTGCGATTATGATATAGATGATATGGAACGTTTTATCGGTGCTTGCAGCTTACAGGCAGCAGGATTAGTGCAAACGCAATAAAGAGCATTTTCTGTCCTGCTCTTCCGATGTGCTGCTGTCATCGATGAGACTGCCTAATTCAAAGTGTTAACCTATTGCTATAATGTGCCAGCAGGAGCAGCATTGTCGTGCAATAATAGTGGCCCAGGATTATATACACCAACACAGCATAAATCAAATGTAAGCACAAATGTAGCTTAGGTAGTGTTTTCACAGCTTAATGTTTTAAATTAACAATCACTAAAGTAACTTAACCTTGTAACTCGTCAGGAGCTGCACAATATTGTTACACAAGAAAACCGTGGCCCGTGGCCTGTATTGAACATTTGGTCATTTTAAGAACTGTTTTCAGCCCTAGTCAGCCCATACTGGTATTATAGCATGTGAATGATGCACTTCAAAAGATTTCATATCAAGGTCTTAGCTAAATGCTAAATTTAAGCCTAAAGTTTGCATTTTGACCATGTAGGGTTCACCTGCTGGGGTTTTCAACAAGATTTAAAGCAACACTTGTAGAACAATTTTATTATTTGATTGGCACATTTCAGGTTACGGCTTTCATCGTAATACATGCAACAGACAACCTTTTATATGGCGTGGGTCTTCTTCCTGTGAAGGTCTTCAGGAATTCATTTGCAGTCTAAGTTTTGGGATGGTTATTTTTCCCGTCCTACCTTCAGCGTTATCAACCGTTTTGGTCCTCTGACCCCATGAACCACCCTCGTCTGCTTCTTCCTGTTTTCTCACTGTGAGGCAAAAACTGCACATTAAGGTTATGTTTTGAGACTCGATGGCGCTAATTGGGCAGCTTTGTGTAATTAACACATGCCAACGAGGGTTGTCTCAATTATAATTTGGTATGCATGTATAAAGAGATAATATGTTAAAGAATAAATGTTTACTTTTTGTTAATTAATACTTAACACACCATTTTCCTGTATAAACATAATAAATGAGGCAGCACGGCCCATTACTGATAAAGGGAGACTGAAAGATGATTTCAGTGAAGAGTATGGGAACACAGTGAAGCTTGTAATGGTGTTAGAAGGTTTTGATGGGTGAAATTATCTGTAGGTGTTCACTGATCTGTGGTTTGATAATGAAAAAGAAGTGCAAATTTGTGGGGTATCTCCATACATTATTATTTTTTATTCTTATTATTAAAGTGTACAAGTGCATTACTGGGTGTTACTGTTTTCACTGAATTATCCTCGATAATTTTCAGGATCACCAAACCGCTGACGTTTGCCGACTGTGTTGGAGATGAGCTGCCTCTCGGGTGGGAGGAAGTTTATGACCAACAAGTGGGAGTTTACTACATCGACCACATTAACAGTGAGTACATCCCATGCCCTTTGTCCCCACACTATAAAAAAAAAATGAGCGTGAGTAAATGCAACTTGTATTAAGAATACTGTATTTAACTGTAACATGGCAGAGTGAATGGTCACTGAATATTAATACAGTTTACTGATCTTCTAGTTTGTATTTTCACATGTCTTCGTGGGGCTATTTGCTGACTCCTGTTTTTGTTTTCCATGTCAGAGACCACCCAGATTGAGAACCCACGGACTCAATGGCGGCAGGAGCAGGAGCGCATGCTGAAGGAGTACCTTGTGGTGGCCCAGGAGGCCCTCAAAGCCAAGAAGGAGATGTACCTGGTCAAGCAGCAGCGACTGGAGCTGGCTCAGCAGGAAATGTTGCTCTTCCACGAGCTCTCTGAGGACAGTCGCTCCATCGCCAGCAGTAAGGCATACAGATGTCCTTCACTTGTCTAGTTTCACTTTTCCAGTAGTGTACACCATCCTCTGCTTTATAATACGATGCACAAAATAGATGGACAGAAAGGAATGAGAATGAAAGGATGAGAAAAGTATGAGCCTGAAGGTCCCATGAGAACCAAACCTGACCTTGGCTGACCCAGTTATCTAGTCTGAATACGCTGTATTGCCGATGTCTCTTTAAAAACTATTGGGAGGGGTGCAGGTCTATAGAAAAATTTCCAAATCCTCCCTTCCAACCATCTCCACCCAATAAGCCCTCTGACTCCTGCCAGCTGTCACAAACAAAGCGTCCAGGGGCCATCTGCATACTGAGAGATTACACCTTAAAATCATCACCGTTAACTAACTCTAACCTCCTCTGTGCTTTTCTTTGTGTGTTCACAGCGGTCTCTGGCTCCTCCTCAAATGCGAAATATGACCCTGACCAAATCAAAGTGGAAATAGCCTGTAGACGAGAGCGGGTAAGTCATTATCGCAGGAGAACAATGGTCTGCAGTGAGGGGCCCTTTTGGGCAGAGAAAGGGGCTGGGGTGTGGCCCCTACAGGATACTGTGGATCTAGCCTGGGGCCTCGAGAGGATGAGGATGAGATCATCAAAGGGTCAGGCAGAGGTCCCTCACAGGGCCATGTTAGACATTTCTCTCTGATCAGTCATATGGGTGAGGGTGTTTCTCCTGGATCAGTGACATTTTAACCTGAAGTGTTGAGTGAGATGTAATTTCGATGTTACTGCGGACATCTGTCCACAAATCAAACACACTGGGTTTCTTTAAGGATTATATTGATACATCAAGGAATGCCCATAAATCAACACTGATAATTTAAAGTTATTAAAGACCAGTCAACTTAGATCTCCTGCTCATCAGTGGAGGTAAATATAATCTGTGTTAAATATCAGGAATGATTTATGTGGCCACAGTCATTAGAATGACATCAGTCATAATTTATGAAATGGTTTTAGGTAGATTGATTGGAACCATAATAACCCAGAGGAGCTTGTAACTTTTTGTTTGGCGCCACCATTTAAAAACTAATATGAGCTTAAAGGGGACATATGCTCATTTTCATCTCTATATTATTATTATTATTATTATTATTGGACTCTACAAGCATAGCTTTACATGATTCACAGTTTACAGTGATCTTGATTTACTTTATACTGGGCCTTGGTTCAGCTTATCAGCTGTACACAGTATAAAAGATGGATGTAGCTACTGTGATGTCACCGCCAGTGAGAATTTCCTGTGTCGCCATCTTAGTTGCAAAAGACTGGCTGTGATGAGGAGGGGTGGGTCTGACTGAAAGCACCTACTAATTAATGATTGACAGGTTTTTAGCCAGCGAGTGTGCGATTTCATATCACATTTTATCCTCCCTTTGAAATATAGTATGACCAAGATTTACAAAACAGTAAATGGTACACCAGAGCATTTGGATCATATTCCGATTGCGAAAAATGCCAGACATGACAGGCTTTAAAAAAAAAAAAATTTACAAAACAGACTTAATTTTTTATTTAGTATGGCCACAAATGAGTGACTGAGCCCATAAACTCAGCAGAAAAGTGTTTAAAGAGGTCAAGTTAGAAAGCTTTTCCCATAGACTACTACAGGACTGGAAGTCTGTTTGTGACCACAGCTATCGCCATCTGGTGGCCTTTAGATAGAATGCAGAAAGTTACGTCCATGGTTTATCTTTGCCGTCAGCTGTTTTAGCTCCTCCCACTTTAAAAAAGACTTTCTTCTAATTGGTTGCCCTTCACAAACAGAAGGTTTGAACAGCATGTGGATGAGCTGTGCGCCTGAGATGCTCATATTGAAGTTGTTTGCTCTCACTGATGTCATACAGAGCCGAGAGTATGAAAAAACATGCTGAGCTCATTTGGAACTATCATGTTTAATATGAACATCCATAGTAATAACTCCACTGTTAGCATTCCCATTGTGTGCATGTTAGGATACTGACATTAACATCCATGCTGGATTTGCTGGAGATCTTAAGATGCTTTTGGTGAGGTCGTGCTTCAATGAATAATGCTGTTAGAAATAATGAAAAACAACATTAACTACTGTTTGTGTAGGCTTCAGGATAAGCAAAATCTGACACTGTCCCAGATATAAACAATATTTATTGGAAAGTGTTAGCAGCTTTATACTTTGTATAAACTATCAAACTTTGTGGCAACTGTAAACATGTTTATTTCTACTGTAAAATTGGACATTTTACCCTGGGAGTCTCTGGGTATTGACCACAAGTGGCCATTAGAGGAACTACAATTTTTTGGCTTTGCTGCCACTAGATAGAAAAATAAATATCACATGCATTTTTTTTTTAACTTTAACTCCCTACTTTATATCACAGAGCCTTCTGCTAGTCTTTAATTGTCTCTAAGCTAAAATTCATGTGCCCTCTAACTGAAATATTTCCCTTTCCCTATTTCATATTAAAATAATATTTAAAAAGTCTTTAACTGGGTCACACTTCACAACCACCACATCAGTTACAGATTACTATTTTTCTAAAACCTTTCCAGCATAAAACACCTCGCTGTGTGTGTGTGTGTGTGTGTGTGTGTGTGTGTGTCCTGCTGTATAAACATAGCTAAGCATTCCTGTATGTGAATAGTCATGACTTGGCAGTTTTGGCCGGTGCTGGTGGTGAGAGAAGCCCATTGTGTGCCACGCTAACCCAGCGCTCGCTTCTGTCCGCAGCTCTCCCGCCTGAAGCAGGAGCTGGCCCAGGTGAAGCAGGAGCTGCAGTATAAGGAAATGGGAGTGGAGACCCTGCAGGAGTGAGTGTTCCTCTGCCTCTGTGTGTCCCAGGCCCACCCTTCCTCCCATGGCCACCCTTCTCTTTTCTACAACACTCAGCCGTGTTGCTCCCCACCCAGCGGCCTTTTCCCTTTTTATTCCCACTCACACTGTGTGTTCAGTCTCGTTCTTTAGGTTCAGTTTAAACTTCCTTTCCTTTCCTTCCTTTCCTCTTCACATCTCTTTTTGTTCCACAGCTCAGAAATAAAGTTTAATTATGTTAGAGACATGATTTTGTTTACCTAAGAAGAAAATTATTCAGATTTCAGAGGTTTCAAGCAAAAAGCTATTTGACCCATATAAAAAAATAGAATATATAAGTTGTTAGGAATATATTTTTCACCCTGTACTTTAAAGTAAGTTTTCTTTGTTCTTTAGTGTACTTTCTTTAGTTTCCGTTGCTTTTCGAGACTCATTGACATGGCGTCTTTCTGTGCTGGGGAACACTTCTGAGCGGCTCCAAATTTCATGTTAGAAATAGAAGCTCCACCTCTCTGAGTAGGGAAAAAAAAGTGTGTTTCAGAAAAGGCAAATGGAGGGAGTTTTTGATGGAAAGGGGACTCCACCTCAGGAAGAGGATGCACCAGTGGAGTGCAGGGAGCCAAAGCTCAGCCTGGAGAGGAAGTTGTTCCATGGAGAGTGGAGGTGGAGGGGTGAAAAGGGGGGAAGTGTGGGCTTGAAAGCAGTTTCAAAAACAGAGAGATATCTGGCAGCGAATTCCTTTGCACTTCCTGAGTCCTGGCAGAGAGTCCCTTATCCCTTAGATAATACACAACTCAAGTGATTCCCAGAATAGCCAGGAGAATACACACACACACACACACACACACACACACACACACACACACAAAACAGAAGACGCATCTCCTCTTGAGTTTTTACGTGTATACGTTCTCGTATGCGTGTTTATGGCTTTGTTTGCTTTTTTGTGTATGTGTAAGTGTGTGCATGTCCTATTGTTCCCTCTGGGTTACCCGGTAGGGTTGAGGCTAGGAGAGACCTTACGGCTGTTGATGTTCTTTTGTCCCCCCCCCCCTCTAATCTCAGCTGTTGTCAGCAATGTAGCTAATTGTTCTCCACGCCATGTTGCATCAGATAAAGCAAACAAACAGTTTCTGGTGTGGAGTCCTCCTGCTCCTCCAATCTTAATTGCTCAAACTAAAGAATTCAGGAGTTGGATTCAGAAGTTTTAATCTTTTGGACAGTTTGGCATACAGGCATCTCATCTATTCTCCGTCTTATCTTGATGAATTTCTCTGAATTTTGGGATGCTTCACATGCTTTCTCTGATCTGTTTCTGCGGCCACATCACAGTCTGCAGTTTTAAGACCTTAACTGAAACAAATGTGAGCATATGTGATGCTCAACAGCACACAGCATTGGGGGGGTTTCAATACAGGCAAGCACAGAAGGGTGGGTAGCGCCCTTTTTTTTTTTTATGCTAAGCATATAAACCTATAAACTCCCCGGCCCCGCCAGTGGGGCGGGGGGAACAAAGCAGAGCTTGTTTTGCGAGGAAGAGGCAGGGTCGGGTGGATGAACAGTACCTGCTGTTGAAGGAGAGTGAAGGAAGCGGGTTGTGGTGAGAGGGGAGGCCACATGCCAGGCCCACTGACAGAGGAGTCACCATGCCATGCTCCTCCAGCTCCCCACCGACCAACCACCTAACTAACCACACACACAGACTGGGGGATACAAGAGGATTTACTTCACAAAGCACAAAGAAATATGCAGATTTTTCATATTTAGTATGTTTTTTCTTGGGTTTTTTTTCTTTGTTTTTTATTTTATAATTAGTAGATGCTTTAAATCGTGTTTGGGTTCTTGATTTTTTTTTATTTTTTAAACATGCACAGAGATTTACCTCCTGAGTCAGAGAGAGGCCGAAACAATCTCTGATTGTTGAAACTGAGCGAACTGAGCCTTTTACGCTGGTCTGTCACATGAATTTTCAGTATTTCATAACTAACCACAGTCTAAAACACTTAACTCATTCATGAATACAATACAGTGAGACTTCAGGTTTTCATCTGATTATTTTATGTGACTTTACTCACCACTGACAAGTTTTCCAATACAAAGCACCGTCTTGTTGGTGTAAGCAAAATGAGAGATTAATTCTTAATTTGAAACTACTTTAAACTACTACATGTACTACATGTACCCAGGAGACATCCTTGTCAGATGGCAGAACCAACTCAGCTCGCTCCTTTTGATTTGGAGGAGTAGTGGTTCTACTCTGAGCCCCTCTCGAGTGACTGAGCCCCACACTCTGTCTCTAATGGAGAGCCCAGCTGCCCTTCATAGGAAGCTCATTTCTGCCTCTTGCATCTAGAGTCCCTCCTTTTCTTTTGGTTACTACCCACAACTTGTGACCGTAGACCGAGGTGGGAACGTAGATCGAACAGCAAATTGGCAGCTTCCCTTTCACGCTGTCTCTTCACCATAAAAGTCAGAACAGCGGACAGATCACTGCCGACGCCTCACCAATTCATCTGTCAATCTCACGCTCCAGTCTCCCCTCACTCGTGAACAAGACACTTACACTCCTCTTCCAGTGGGGCATCAGGTTGTCCCGTTAATAAATATAACAGCTGCTTTACTGTTTTTCAAAAAACTACTACACTGCACATAAAAATTTTCCAAAATAAACCACACTCAAGTCAGAAAGCCCTTGCTGTATGTCAGAGCTTCCAAAGGAACGAGTTTGTTATACTTAATAAAAGCCAAGCGTGTGCTGGCAGATATCTTAATGTGTGTCTTTTGCATTACAGGATTGACAGAAAGATGTCCAGCAGTCAGACAAACTACAAGCTGGACGAGGCTCAAGCCATCTTCACCGAGCTGCGTAGCATCAAGAAGGCCATCAGCACAGGCGAGAAGGAGAGGCTGGACCTCATCCAGGTGTCTGTTTTTGTTTTCCTTTTTTTCCTTATAAGTTCACGTTGACTTACAGTCTTCAGAAATTCTGATAGTTTTTGTTTTTTTACATATTCGATACTGACCTCTAGTGTCTGTTAACATCTGCTGCTTCTCATTGTCTATTAATAAAAATCATTTCCAGACATCTGAATCACCCGCCACGCTTCAGATTTTGTCAGCAAATTGAAATATACGATGCAGTAATAAATGAATAATAGAGCGGTAACAGGATGATGATGATGACAATTCAGTCTGATTGTCAGACCACATTTGCAGAGGCATTTCCTGGCAGTGTCACAATCTGCAGTGGAGGCAGATGACACTTTTTTTTGCCAACAGTATAATTTTTTTTTTATCAGTTTTTTTTTTTTTAACAAAAGCAAAATTCACACAGAACGTGTACAAGAAAAAGCACATTTAAAAAAAGTGCTCTCAAACAAAACACGTTAATCTACCTCCACACATAAACTAAAAGAATTTAAATAAAAACTCTTTGTAATAATAAAAAGACAAACAACCCCAGCAACCTAACACTGTCTAACACAGGGGTCTCAAACTCACTTTAGTTAACTGGCCAAACAACTACTGGATATAAAAAATTTTGGTGATCACAAAGAGGTTTTAACGCTTTTTCTTCTTCCTTTTTGGGCTGCTCCCTTTAAGGGTTGCCATGGCGGATCATCTGCCTCCATGTCACCTTGTCCCTACCGTCTTCCTCGGTCACACCAACCCTACATGTCCTCCTTCACTACATCCATGAATCTTCTCTGAGGACTTCCCCTTTTCCTCCTGCCTGGCAGCTCCATATTCAGCATCCTTTGTTCATTATATTCACTATCCCCTACATGTCCAAACCATCTCAGCCTCCAAACTGCTCAACCTGAGCTGTCCCTGTGGTATACTCATTGCTAATCCCGTCCGTCACCTCCAGCCCCACATCCTGCCTTTTTGTCAGTGCTGCCGTCTCCAAACCATACATCATAGCAGGTTTCACTATTATTTTAGAGTGAAAATCAGCAAAAGCAAGACAGAATACATCTATGTGAATCAAGTAGAACAGAAATGGTCAATAATGAGGTCAGTCTATGTACATGTAATCCCAGTGAACCAAAAGCTCAGACCTAAGACTGCTGTAAACCCCGTTCTACTTCTGACTCTATGAACATGTGTCCCCTTTAATATTTTGTTTTGTTGCTTTCTCTCACAGAGCCTGGCTAAGCTGACTGTTAACTTCCAAAGCAGCCTGTCGATCAGCGACTCTGCCAATGAGGTGGCGAACAGCACTGGAACCGTGGGTGACTCGAGCAATCTGCAGCAGTATTGTGACACTGGCTGTCAGACTGACATCATGGGAGAGGTAGGAGGCACCGCTGCTCCTCCCTGTCTCCCATAAAATAATAATCAGCAAGCCAAATGATGACTGTAGTACTTAATTTAACTCCCTGCATAAATTTGAAATGACTAAATGTAAATATCTGATGGATATCCTGTAATCTGGGCTAACGTCTCACTGGGAGTGTGTGTTTTATCTCTCTTCAGTGTATTTCCCAAGACTCCTCATATTTGGTGGACAAAGTGAAACTTAACTGGCAGTACGAGGAAGCCAAGAAAAAGTAAGTGTGTCTGGTGTTTGTTGTTTGTTATTTGTAGTACTATGACACACCAGCATGCAGCACTGACTCACAGGCCTTGTCAGCCCCCTCTCGTTCCTCGGGCCCTGTGCGCTGTCCAGTGGGAGGATGCCTTATGAATAGTATTTGCACCCGGTGGCCGCGGCTGCTGAGCGATGTCTGGCCGGCAGAATGAGCTGGGTGGTCGCATTCTTGCCTGGCCATGCTGCTGCTGCTGACTGTGTGCTGCCTTTGTGCACACAGCCAGGGGAAAGGACTGCCCACCGCCTCCCTTCGTGTCACACCCTGTTCCTCTGTAGGGTGGTTTAATATAGACACTGTTTGGCTAAATATATCCCAGCTCACCCTATAGCACTGACCAAATTATACATCGGCAAAATCAGCACTGAATAAAACCTGAAATTCAAAGGAATACAGCACAGGTCCATCCAAGGCTGTGAGTGCCATATTATACTGATTAGACAGTGGATGGTGTCCTGGAGGATCTCCTGGCAGACCTGGATCAGGGGATCAATGAGCTCCTGCACAGACTATGGTGCTATTTGGCATTATTGTTGAATGCACCAATACATAAACATCCTAGAGGTTTTCAGTCTGGGGAATATGAACATAAATGGCATCAATACGTAGGTCCTCCAGGAACTGCCTACATACTCTGGCCATAGGAGGCCGGGCATTGTCCTACACCTGTGGCCTGCTGAACCAGCACAGAGTCTGACACTGGGTCTGAGGAATTCATTCCAGTACCTAACAGCAGTCAGGGCACTGTTGCCTAACACGTCAAGGTCTGTGCCTCCCCAGACCACCACTGACCGACTGCCAGACCGGTCTCTCAAGGCTCTTCCACGGCCTTCTACGGTGCTTAGTGTGAACCTTCTCTCATCTGTGAAGAGGAATAGGCCTCACATCCAGGTATCCAGGAGGTGCTGTAATCAGGATGATGACTGAGCTCCTCACCTAACCTCTGAGGCTGATGCCATTTGGAGGAAGCACTTTTAGGCCATTTGTGTCTGCAGTGCTGTTCTTTCAGTCTGTACCCATTACTCATGCCCATAGGCGAGGATAGTTCAACCAGTAAATCAACAGCTTTGCTTTCATGCTCAAGTTCAGAAATATGTCTTATTGTTATTAAAAATTACAGCTCCACATCAGAATGACAGTCATATTTGTGCGATTCCTGGTCACACTGTCTTCCAGCCATAAAGAGGTTGCAGCAGCAACATCCACAATTATTACTCTGGCTCTATACATGCTTCTTTTTCTTTTTTTTCTTTTTTTTTTAAACAAGATTCATGTTGCTGTCATGACCTAGCAGCTATGGTGCCAACCATGACATCAGGAGGGGAGGGGAAGTAGTGAGGGAGGGGGGAGACTTGTGGAAACTTGCATGCTCTGTCACTGAGTCACCCCGTCTGAAATCCAGCTCACATAAACACAGTTATTTCATCCAAGCTGAGAAATCACTCTCTGAGATCCCATTTAACTCTGAGCAAACATCTGGATCATATACACCTGTAAGACCACTCGCTGACGCAGCAGGTAGCTCAGGCAGAAATTACAGACGCTGAATGCTGTCGTTATAATCACAGCGTGAAGCGTCTGCAGGGCTCAAATGTGCGGTCTTAAGTAGCGCTGATTGTACCCATGTTGCTATAAACACTTGTGCAGAGTAAAACAGAAGCTGTACATAATGCTACAGGTAGCACTCATTTTGCAGCCTGTCATAAAATTATTAATATGGGGCCATGGAGGGTGTGAATGCGAGTGTATGTAAACTTTAAACCGCACCTGCATATCATGAGGTTCTAAACCTGGGAGGGGGTGCTTTCCTTTCCTTTTTTTTTTAATTTAAAAAAGAAACTGAATAGAATATAAGAGACTATCGAACATGGATTTTACGACATAACACTCAAAAGAGTTCATGCAGAACAACATGCTCCTCTCTCAGGGTGCAGAGCATACAGCACCAGCTAGCACAGCTGGACAGTGAGAGCTGGTCGGGGCGGGCCGAGGCAGACCGTGACCGGGACTTCATGCAGCTCCTGCGTGAGAAGGAGGCGCTCCTGCAGGAGATCATCCATGTCAGCAAGCAGCAGCACCTGCCGGACACGCTGCAGCAGTTGGAGGAGGAGCGCTCCAGGCTGGAGGAGGAGGTGCAGAGGGCACACAGCTCACAGAGCCAGGGAGCCAATCAGAGGTGAGGATGATGATGTCAGCTATCTGACAGGTAAAGAGAGGTGAAATTTTAGCTGCGGAAACTGGGATCTTAGAAATAATAGGGTAATAATTTACAATCAAATGCACTTTAAAGTCAATTAATAATGCAGTAACAGCGACCTTATCTGGTTAATAAATGACATTAAATGACAGTAAATGCCAACAGCATCATATTAGATACTATAAACACACCTTAAGACTTGTGATAGCAGATGCCAAGTGAAGCCAAAGATTATTTTGTGCCATAAATGGAAATAATTTGAAGAGGGAGTGTTCTCACCTTAATAGTAATCAGCTGATCCAGTAAACGAAGTGTGTATTACAAATAAAAATTAAACTCCTATACAAATATTCCCAGGTTTTATTTATGCTTTTTATTTTTAAATGAACACTGGAAGGAGAAAGGAAAAGCATTAAGGTAGCCAACAAACATGAATTTTCCCAAGCATTTTCCTCTACACCCTTCACGTGTCAGGGTAAGAGGGAAAAGAAGGAAGAAAGACACAATCTAATAAGCAAAGGTGTAGTCCTCTCAATAGGGCAATGTAGTCTGTTGCCAGATCCTTTTAAATTGACCTGTTTTACCTAACATATTGTATTTCCTCCATACATAAAGTTCTGCACTACTTTTTTGGAAAGCAGATTGTAAAACAAAGTGCAGTTTTTCCCAGACCATAAAAATAATAATTACAGCTTTTCAGTGACTTAAACTTTGTATTTGCTCTGTGTATATAAAAAAGCCAGTTTCTGGATTAGGAGGGAGCATAAAGTGTTTCCGTCTCTAGTTCGGATGCACCGGCGTCCATTAAAGGTACCTGCAACACTAATTAGTTTTAGAAATGCTGTCACTGTGTGAACTCAGAGTGGCACACATTGTGTATTCATGTCAATAACTGTATTTCCAATAGTTATACACTGATTTGGAAATGATTACCTCCCCTGCCCTCCACTACAGATGTCTTAATCATAACTCTCATATGTCTGACTTGAACATAGCAGCCTGTTGGTTTCTCTTTTTATATCGGGGGGGGGCATGCACTGCCACATGCCTAAATGAGAAGCTGTAAATGCTTCATCATAAATTACAGTAAGCTGTTGGACCTTCTCTGTCCAATTCCATACTACACACTAATTGTCAGCAGGTTTTCATATGTGGTTTGTTCACACTGGGAAAATGACAAACCAGAGAAAACTCAAAACAGTTTGCACGCAGAAACAACTTGGAGTGTTTCCGATATTCCAACTTAGGGTTTCTTATTTATTGCCTGTTTTGTTTTTAGCGCTTTATCTTGCTTTTTTTTTTTCTTTCATTTAGTCAGTGTAAATTCGATGCGACACAGCAGATAAATTATCCACCACATCAGTAAATACATCTCATTTGTATACGTTAGTTAACATGGCTTACATGTTGGTGCGTCCCTAATAAAGAGAAGTTAAACATTCAGTGGTGTTGATGCTGGAATCCAAGTGCCTAGGAGAAATTATATCAACAATAAAACCACATTTCATTACCGTAACATTAGTTTAGTGTATGCTGTATACATTCAGCTTAGCACGGATTTGAAGTGTGTATGAAAATGAGCTGATCAAGGGAGGGATGTCTCAAATAGCGCTCTTTACATGTGAAACCATAACATACTGTATCTCATTCACTATCAAGTTATCTGTTAGCTTTGGAGCTATGAAGGGAAGTAGAGATACAGCCACTGAAAGTGGTTGGTAAGTCCTTGGCAGGACCAGTGGCAGATCGGCCAAAGAACCGCATGGACAAAGTAACCATAGGTAGTAACGTCCCTAAGCAACGTTTCGGAAAACTGGTGGTAATGTCTTGTATATCCACCAGGGGGAGCAGTGATGATGGACGAGCGTTCATTTACAGCTTGCTACTCTGTATATTCATGCATTTCAAATTTGCTCAGGTTTTCTATAATTATACCAGAATCATAATTTTGAACCTTTCTGTAAAACACTGATACACTTTGGCCCCTGTGCTTACAACTACAGGGAATAATCCCTTGCCACCGATGTGCTGGCTTTCCAAATAAATTAACTGACCATTGCTCCTGGCTGCTGTGTGGTGCTGTACATTGAACTGTGAATTTCTTGTGCATCGACGTGAACCTCCTGACAGAATCCTGCAGCAGGAGAAGAGGAATGTTCTGCTGAGACAGCTGGAGGAGGCAACGCGCATCACTACCTACCTTCACTCCCAGCTGAAAAGGTGCAGCACATACTCACTCCTAAAGTTAAACATGGTTTTTCAGTCCCAGTCTGTCTGCTCTTATATCAGGATAGATATATTATGTCTGACATTAAAATCACTGAACTCTTAAAAAGCATTATTTTAATTTTTAGCGTTTCTACTAATTTTTCTCTTGTCTGTCTCCAGCCTGTCGGCCAGTTCTCTGACGGTGTCCTCCAGTAGCAGCCGTGGCTCTTTAGCCTCCAGTCGGGGTTCCCTAGCATCCAGAATACATGGTTATGTTACATATTTCAACCAGCATATTGCTGAATATTCCCAAAAGCATCCAAAATGAAAAGCCTAGGTCGATGCCCCGCCAGAGGGTCCAGTGCAGTTAGCTACTTAAAATTAATTGTCAGCGAGAGAGATAATATGCAGCTAATGCTAACTCACCATGTGCACTCAGCATATTCTGTGGATCTGAAGTGCACTGAGGACAATAAACCTCAGCAGATAAGTACTGCGAGGGAACTGTTAAAGCCAGGAGGTTCATTAGGATACAAGTTTAACTCAAGTTTGTGTGAGATGGGGCTTTCACATGGAGGACAACTGTGTCAGCATAAAAGAGATTCCACTGCTGACATGATCGCAAGAATGAAAAAAAGAAGAAGACCCCCAAAAATACACCAGCTTTCCTCCTGATCCGTTTTTGAGTCTCCCATCTAAGTTTTCTCATCCCTTTATAGGTCTGAGGTCTAGCCTGTATCCTATATCCCACACAGGTCCTGCCTCCCCCTCAACATCTGTTCCCTGTCCTTGCCTTGTGCCAGAGGCAGCTATACCCACCAAGACACCCATACCAGCTATGCTGCTGCCTGCCAAGCATCTGATCAAAGGGGACAGCTGTCGAACTGATCTGCAAGCCAAGCATTGCTGTATGAATGAGAAATGTGCAGGCAGATAAATAAATAAAAAAACATCCAGCAGCAGCAGCAGCACCGAAAAACGGGCTGCTTTGGTGGACAACTGAGGCCATACGGCCAAAGCCTGGAGGCACTGTGGTGTGTTTTTACCCATAGCAAAGAGAATTAGCAGAACACAGATGGTGTTGTGCAGAGGAGTAAAGAGAACAAGGAAATTAGATAGATTAGACACTACCTAGGATCCTGTGGCAGTGCTCTTATATGCAGGACAGGGGAAACCCTGCATGAACTAACAGAGGAATGTAAGACATTCATTGTTAGGCTCTTTATGAGGACCCTTTTTTTTTCTATCTGCACCTCGGTGAGGTAAATTGCTGAGTTACTTTGCATTAATACATATTTGGTCTGATCTTTGACACCCTGCAGCAAAATCAGTGTTGTTTGAAGTTTTTGGAGATGAAAGAAAGTGCTGTCTTTCAGACTGCTCGATGTATTTGAATGAAATGAAATGAATCTGCAGGCACTTGCCTTCTTCACACAGACCTCTTTTCAGTAAAGCTTTGAGCAAAATAAGCCAACACAGTGTGCTTCAGTGTTCAACAAACCCATCAAAAAGTTCAGTTAGTTCACAGGAAGCAATTACAAAAAGAAGCAGTCACTTAAATGGCATCAAAAGTAACACTGTTACCTGACTATGGTGTCCAGTGCCTAACAGATCATGTCACAGAGTTTCTTAAAGTACATAAATAAATATGTGTGTGAAGACTACCGTAAAGTTTGTGGTTCGTACCCCTCCCCCCCAAGATCTATAGCAGGTCATTGTTTTAGAAAGAAGCTTCTCTCTTATTCACAGTGGGTGGCCACAGCAGGCAGCTCCACATTTGATTTGACAGATATTTTACGCTGGTTGCCCTTCCCTCTCTTCCCAGGATCAAAGCAGGGACCTTTCACTTTTTAGGTGAATGTGTAAACCACGACACTGTGCAGGAGTAAATAAGTGTTGATAATAATAATAATAGATGGCATAGAAACTTAATTGCAATAAATTAAAAAAAAAATTGCATATTCTTTTGAACTTATTTATGTCAATTTAAATTCACCTGAATAAAGAAATCATTTTAGTATGATTACTGTATCATATATCCTTTGGGTTTTTTGGATAGTATTACAAATTTCATGTATGAAAAAGTGCTTAAATACAAAGAGTAAACTCACGCTTAAAAATGAATTATGCAGGAACTTAATAAGTAAATAAATAATGATGTGATACCTAAACACAAACTCCAGACCTTTAGTTCACTGTGACACAGTAATTCATAATGTATTGTGATGAATGTAAACTCAACTTGTTTGGAGATTTAAAAGGGGAAAAATTGATCTCTTGTAGCCAATAATACATTTCATCTCCAACTTGGACAGTAACATTTTATCGCATGTTACTGCACCTCACAGCTAAAGCCCACAGTAAAGCTTCCCCACCACCATCTATTCACCAAAGTCCTTTGTGAAATAAAGATTAGAGCCACGGGATATGGTTACAGGATGTTTTAGTCTAGACTGCATCCATTAATTCTTCCCCAGATTTAGCCTGAACCTTAATTGATATCACATAATGACAAACTGTAATTTTTGCTCAGTCTAGCAAAAAGACTGCACCTCACTTGAATTTGACAGTCTGATGCGCAGATGGCTCGGCTCCGGCCGAACAGGATTAAAATGTACACTTTGGGAAGATTTCTAATAACTCGCACGATCCCGGTTTTATACGAGCCCGTCAGCACATTTCAGCATTCAAACCAAATTCACTTTCACACGTAGCCCACTTGTAAGATTAAAATGAATTACTATATCTCATAATAAAATGACAGTTAAGTAAATTAGCACATCTCTCTCATGCATATTACTTCATAACTTACAAACTTCTTTGCCTCCACATATAGGCCGATCCTTGCAGCACAACACAGATGTGGGAGTGGTAGACTAATTAAAGCACCTCAGGGGTGCCAAAGGATGCGAGCAGGGCCAGAATATGTAGTAGCCTCAGATCCAATTAGGGTGCACAACCATTTGGCTACTCTTACATTATTAAGTGTGGAATTGCTGGACCTTGGATGACAGGGAATACCAATAAGAATACAGCATGGGGAAAATCGACTGCTTTCCTTACCTTGTTTGTTGAATCTGTACAAGTGTGACAATTTAAAAAAAAAAAAAAAAAAGCCAAAATTGATCAGCAATCAGTATGCCTGCAATTAATTTTTCTTCTGGGCGATACAGGACAGGACAGGATTATACAAGTTTGATGTGATAAGGCAAGAGTGACAGCAGGTACTGCAAGCTGAGGAGGGAGCAGTTAAACTGAAAAACAAGCAATTTAAATTTAGCATGGCCTAATAACACAAGAGTGCTGACAATCTCCTGCTGAGACACAATTTAGTCAGACAGGTTGATAAAATGAGCCGACTTTCCATTACGGTGACATCACGCGTCCGATCAGCTTTTTTATTCATAACCAGCAATAAGCAACAGCCGGACAAGATGAAGGTAAATGTCTTTAAATAAAATATGGTGCAATCTTTGAGAAAAGTGAAATAACTAATGCGTGCAGCACGAGTAATGTTCCTCCAGTGGAAAGGGGGGGAAAGGATCTGAAGGGCTTAAGTAAAATATGAAAAGGCTAATTGTGCTTCATTATTCATTTTGAGTTCTCCGCTACAGCTCAGCATGCTCACCGCAAACATGCAATAATGATACAACCTCTCACTGCGTGATCAATTCCTTTGATAAATAATGACGCCAGCTGAGGAGTTGACGGTAATGAGCCCTATGTTCCTTAAACCAGGTGTGCTTTGAATTGGATTAGTGTTTATGAATCAGTAATGTTATTAATCTGCATTGCATTTAAAAATAATAATAATAATAATAATAATGATAATAAGAGCACATGGGGGTGTGTACTTGTTATAAAATTTTTTATTTAGAATAAAACAACGTAGCCATATTACATGTAGTGTGGTCCATCTATTGTACATACCTCAGGAGAAGCGACACAGTTCTGCCGTGGTACAGTTCATCATGATCATTAAAAATCACCATCACCATCATCATCACCATCACTCTACAGTCAGAGGAGGTTATAGTAGTGTTGTCACAAGTTTTACAGGATAGCATATAGCACAACAACAAGACGCAGTGAGGGACCAGTGCTAGAAGGCCAGTGGAGAAAAAAACAAAACAAAAACTACTCATCATAACGGGAGGCTAGCTTCAGCAGGCCACAGACCCATTGTGGTACAGTAATAGTAACTTTTTTTTTTTTAGCTTGGTAACTCCTCATTGCAGTGTACACCAATACAGTGAGCTAAAGCTTAGAAATCTATACCAGGTTGTTCATGTTTGTAAATGATCGCACGACTGTTTGACAAGTTTACGAACCACAAAAACAAAACTGTGTCTATGAGTCTGAGGTAGCAAGGCAATCATGGCTTTCCTCTGATTTCGGAACATATATCTCTTTAAAAAAAAAAAAAAAAACTATTCTACACGATAACGGCGGGCCTCTCATAAACCCAGATTTGGGACAACTTTAGATTTAAATCTATAATTTCCAAAAACCTCTCCTTTTATACACAATCCCACAATAATGCATCGACTCTCGCCTCCGTCTTCCACATGTGGAACGACAAACTTTATAGGCACAGAAGGGGTAAAAGTATACATTAACAAAATCGCAGCTGAGACAAAGTCTGCCGACATATCAATGCTTTAAAGGGGAACTTGACATCAAGCATGCTACGAGATAGATAGGAAAACAAACCAGGCGATTTGAGCGGTGACAATTTACAATTTGGAAACGATCATTTCGGCCACCGGGAGCTGTGTGTGTGTCTCTGTGTTCCCCAAACAAAGTCTGGGCCTACTTTTGCTGACAAACAGTAGCAAATCGGGGCTCGATGGTACAAAGCAGTGGAATGACAAATAAAAACGTAACAGTTTGATTCCCAATGAAGTCAACAGAAAGAGAATGAAATCCCAAACCACCCTCGGAAAAACAAAACAAAAAAAATCTATACAAAGCCCCGTGTCCGTATGCTCATCTGCATACCTAAATAAAATCACTGACAAATGTTCAATTCGGTACAATCTACAGTTCATAAAATGTACAGTTTGCATAGTACAAGACAAGGTGGTGAAAGTAGTTAAGTTGTCTGCTCCTGTGCGTCTTTGGGATTCAGGGACAGGGGATTTTGTTTGTTTGGGAAAGGTCTCTCCATCCTCCGCTCAGTCCTCACATCATCTGAAAACACACAGAAAGTGAATGCTGGGAATCAGAAAATAATTTTCAAACAACAGTTCAGCAGAGCAGTCCCCGTGCTCACGTACACCCGCAGAGAGCCGGAATTTAATGCGCCACTTTGGTTAGTCCGAGTGCTGCAGGTGAGCCCGCCTCATTTCTCTTCATCAAGACATCATCGTGTGGAAACGTCAGAAGTTCGAACGAAGTAATCGGGTTTGAAAGCTGGTAAATGGACTGCAGTCCCTCAAGCCAGTTAGAGTCCATTACGAGCGCAGCAAGGAGGAAAAGGAGGAGGTGAGTGTGGATGAATCTGGGAAGATTTTACAAATCAGAGGTCTGCTCTGAAATTAAATTAGTTAAACCTAAAGGAAAGTGTATGGAGGGCCGCCCACCGAGAACTATAAAAAGCCAGGAGAGGAAGATATTTGGGAAATGAGCTCATTAGATCTAATATTCAACTGATGTGGTAATGCTTGTGTTGTGTAACACTGCTGCAGATGAGATTGCATTATTGTACAGAGAAATGCACTACAAAGCAGGCAGTAAACGACACATCATTAACGTCGAACCTACAGCGAGGCAGCAGTTAGAAGAACTAAAAAAATAAAACTAACAGAACAATGAGGAGAGCTGCAGTCACATCATTTCCTGTTGTACTGGATCAGACTTGCATTCTGAGATGTGAACTGCTTTAAATGACAGGTTGTACTGCATTGGTCAACAGAGAGAAAAGCTGAAATGTCTGATTTTTAGAAAATAGGCAGTTTAACTGGCATGTAAAAGTACTGCTTATCGTGCAGGGAGACAAGCTGAGCAGCTTAAAAAGATACTGAGGGGAAAGGAGGCGTGAAGCAGAACCAAGGGACACCAGAGCAGGGTAAATAATTACAGTGGGAAGAGGTCAGTGGCAACAGCTTTCACAATACCTCTGTCCCAAAATGCACCTTGGCCTCAGACTGAGAGAAAGAGAGGAGCCGCTAATGGCACTCCCCGGGGATCCATTAGCAGCCTCTTTCCCACAGGCCACCAAATGTGGAGGGCTGAGGCAGGTGAAGGCTACATGGAGGGGACTGCTTTTGAGGCGGCAGCTGTAATTACCTCTAAAACATACTCTATTCCAACTTCTGTAACCTTTGCCAATTACCAAAATGTCAATCCTTCAACAAAAACAATGAACCCCGAGGCGCTAAAAGAAAAAAAAAGTTAGTCCCTTTGTGTCTAAATGTATGGGAGAACTTCCTCTTACCTGTGGTCTTGAGGAGAGGCTTGAGGCTGCAGGAGGCAAAACAAAGAGAAATTAGAGCAGTTTAACACTTGAACTCTGCAGTTCATTTCAGTGTTTAGAAGTCTACGCAAAATTGTCAGCCTCTGGGTACCTCCCACGTGCTCATGCACACACTCTGAGCGGCTGAGTCCCGGTGTCTTAGAGCTCTGCAGTAACCAAAGTCTAATAACGCTAGAGTGTGTGCCAGATTACAATGGATTTTTAACTAAAGCCCTACTAGGGGATTCTGACTCTACAATAATGGAATACAATTTAAAAATCACCGAGCTCGATATTTTAACATTTTAATTTATTTATTTTTATTTGATTAAGATCCCCAAAGGTGAATACTGTTCCAGATTCAGCTATCAGGAGCAATAAGCTGTTAAGTTTACTTCCCGATTTGATCGAATATCAAATTTAAATGATAATGACTGAATCAATCAGGGCTGTATTTAAATGTCATGTCAGCAGGCACGAGAATCAAAACCGCAACGTGACAAATGCATGCACAGGAACCATGACTGCACTGCAAAAAACATCTGAACACAGAAAACTTGATATACAGGACAAGACCTTTTGAACTCACGATTAGCACAGGAGCGCGCAGCTGCTCGAGCTACTTGACACTCAGCGGCGCACGCAAAAACACACAAAGCAGGCACAAACAAAGCTGAGTGGCAGCATGGGATGAGGAAAGAATCGGACAGATATGGAGCAGGAGTGTGCGAGGGGCTGAAAGAGGACGATGACACGAGGATCAATATTAATATCAAGTACTGAGAGGCGGCAAGAAAATCAGAAGGCGGATGATAAGTTTGTTGATATTGTAGATTATGATTACGTCAGGAAAGTGTCGTTTCTCCACAGCCTCAAGTTTCTTTCTCATTTGTTGTTGCCGTTTAGAAGCAAGTGTGCACTACTTCAGTAGGAAAAGATACCTTAAACCAGTTAAATACTGTTTAATAATGTTTCACCAATAATATGTAAATGGTTTAATAAAAGAGGGAAATGTTAAAGCTTACAAAAGCCATTTGTTGCGCTGAAATGTAAAAGGTCATGCAGTAAAATGGCAGTCAATTACTGTAAATGGCAACTACTTTTGAAAACTCATTATTCATCTCGGTCATGATTGAAGCCAAAATGCCAAACATCCTCCTGTCCCAGTTACTCAAGAGTGAGGATTTTTCATGTAATCAATCTGTCATGTAAATTATTGCCACATCCATTCATGTCCTAGGTCCCACATAGGTTTAGATAGCTTTTTCCCCTTAATAAATAACAATTATTTAAAAACTGCATTTTGTATTTACTCAGGTTATCTATGTCTAATATAAAAATTTGTTTGATGATCTAAAGCATTTAAGTGTGACAATTATGCAAAAAACCGGACTGCATCTTATATGCCACACATCAGTTTTCTCTGTGAAGAGCTTCATAGTTAAACAGACTCTTGGTACTTTTCCCTCTTTTGACCTTATGATGCGACAAAGATCTGCTGTCAGAGACTGGGAAGACCCGGTGGGAAATTGGAGGAGGAGGAGGACTGGGAAACTTACGACTGCATGCAGGGAAGGAGTTGTTAATCTGCTCCATTACATCTGCCAGGTCAGAGCTGCTGTTGTGGGACTCCAGCAGCTCATCTGAACACACATGCACGCAGGCACAGAGATGTTGATTTTCAGTTACCACACACACTTTTACATGACACCACAGTGAGGAATGGTTTCCAATTGCAGAAAAGTAAATATTGCGATCTATCTTTTGTGAGCAATGGTCGTAGTTTTACTTTATGCTGTAAACAGTTGTGACTGAATCCCAAGGACTGATATCTTCCTATATAAAAAACAACAACAACAGTACACTGAGTCCTCTCCAGCTTGAGTGTCTCACCTGAGTTTTCAGTAAGTGGCCCTCGATCTTGCACGATGGGAGAGGACACTCCGTTTACCCTCGAGTCCACATCGGGCTGATGGAAAGACACAGAGAGATGAAAACCAAAAAAAGAACATTCAGTCATTGTAACATAATTATTCCACTTGGCGTCTGCCTGACAACTTCAAAATTAGTCGTGCTTCACAGCAGCAGGCGGAGACAAGGGAGAACCAGAGGGCTGCACAACGAGGCTCTTGTCATGTGTACAACAACATTCCCAAACAAGCCTGCTAGTACCTCAAATTGAGTTTAACATGGTACAATATGAATCACATTCAAAGCCCTCAATCAACATTTGCATGGTTTTTTTTTTTTTTTTTTTAACCAAACATTATATCCTGGTGGTATTCAGTGAGTGCAAAGATTAAAAAAGTATCTGCATATGCTCATTAACTTTGGTGAAATAGAAAACGGTAAACACAGATAACAGTACATACATAAATCTAGTGCTGATATTCCGCATGTTTTAATCACTGTTCTTTTCACTGTGACGTCCCTGCTCTGTAGCCCCCTAGCCTCACCTTGTTATTAAACAATGATTTGCCCTCCAGTGACTGTGATCTAAAGATCCACAAATAAATTGATATTTATATATAAGATAAATAAATACTTCAGAATATGTCAAAGGTCTGTTGAAAAAGCAATTTCTCAGATGCTCAGAAGTGAACACTTCATGTCCAGTGACATTTACGGCACAATCTCACATTCCCTTTGGCTTTTCAAGTTCAAGAAAGTAAATCAATGCTCCCTCCCCCTCTCTCTCTCCTTCCTCCCCTCCTTCATTTCCCCATGCCCCTAGCACTAGTGAAGGCTAACATGTTGGAAACGTCTCTGGAGCACAACCAACTGTCTCGAGGCTCTTCTTAGAATAGCTCAGGTCAGGGCTTTGGTCAGCCTTCGGGAGTGTGAATTTAATGCATGCCATCAGGCGGGCTGGGTTTATTACTCTGAAGCTTGGCAGTAACACAGCAGTTGATGGAAAGATGTGTTGACATATCGTCAGGTTTCCGGGGACACACTGAGAACTGTAGTTCTCACTTAGTGTGGGGACGTTTCTGTGTGCGCAGGTATAGCTGTGCATGCCGTTTATGTCTGGATTTTTTTGTCTGTTACAATCAGCATCAGAATAAATCCACTGCAGCATGTGGCACCATCGATGGAAAGTCTAAACAAGGCCAAACTCAGTGGAGGCAGAGATGCAGTACCTTATACAGTATACAGCATTACAACACTACAACAGTCTGCTGTATAAACCATATACAGAATTGCCTTTCAGTGCAGTTTTAAAGCATTTCATGACTACAGCTATAGCAACTTTACAGCATTCAAATGAGAAATATCTGACACAGTCCTTGATTCTCTTTGCTTCTTCACCTTTGTGTGTCCAGGATAGTAAGTTACAGACTGTGTAACAAAGGTTGGGAATTTCCAAATAACACACAATAATTTACCCACAACAACTGGATTCTGTCACCACTTGATACGATGCATGAGAATGATCTAGAACACATCACAATCCCAGTGTAACTAAAAAAAAAAATCTAGTAAATAGGTACCTTTCAGCATTATTTGATTTTTTTTGTAATCACTTCCTTTCAGTTCACTTTACTGACATTCATTGGATCACCGTGGGCAAAATCAGAAAGTAGTAATTCAAACAATACTGTGCACTGAAAACACTGCACTGGGACTGCTGCTACTGCTGGGCTTGCTCTGTGATTTGCTGCTAAAAGGTTGGAAGTAAATAAGCTGGCTGAGGAAGCTGAAGGGAAAGTCACTTGATACTTAAGAGAATAAAGGGATGAAAAAACACAATAAGAGGCTTTTATTTTGGAAATGTGCCACCTTAAGCATGTGGATAAACTATACCTGGGGGGGGGGGCTTTTATTTTTGAAAATTTCACAGCATTGAAGCATCTTGATAACATCCAATAAATAACCAAAGCCTTTATTAATAAAAAGTGAGATTTTTCAAGAATCCTGTTCAATTCTTGTAACTATCCCAGGGCTTTTAAGGATTTTTATTATTTTTTTTAATTCCACTAAATCTAAAGCATACTGGTCATCCATTAAAAAACTGAAGACTTATTTGGAAAATCTGACACACCTGGTACCTCCTGGTCATAGTCACTGTCAGGATCTGGGACTGTTATCTGTTGTCTAGCAGTGTGTGTGCATGTGTGTGAAAGCGAGGAAGAAGAAGAGAGGGGCAGCTTTATATTGTGAATGACAGCTTAAATACTTCAAATTGGGACGATTCGCCTTTAAACTGCAGTGTGATGTGACCCCGTCTTAGACAGATGACTGAAAAGAAAAAAGTGTTTTTGTTTCCCATACTTGATGTTGAGAAAACAAGAGGAAATTCAAACCGACCCATCAGACCAATCAATTTCAAATTAGTGACAGGTCATCAACTGTCAACTGCACCTGTATCAGTTAAGCTAGAGTTAGTTACCATGGTGACGGCATTATGTGTGACCAAATATAACCAGCTCAAAATTTCTCTGAGATGGATTTGGCGCTCCTCTTGCAAAATTGCTTTTATCCTCTGGACTGTAACAATATTTACCAACTATAAAAAGAGTGAGTGCTCCGAGAAGCTCCCTTACACATCTGCTTTTTGGTGTTGTGATCCTACTGTTAAAAATGTGGTCCTGGGAGCGACATGGAAACACAGGTCATTTCTGCCCCCCCCCCGATCAAATTTATAAAGGCACTGCGAAGCAGTTAGGTGGCACTCCTCTCACTTAAATGCCTACAGATCAAAAATCGTGCATCTTTTGGCTTTGAGATGGTGCTTGCTTCAAAAACAACAAATTTTCCTACAATCTGGTGGCAAAATGATGCCTGTAGAGTGAAAACTGTTGACAAGTCATGAAGTAGTAAGTCAAATCAGTGAGTCAATGTATTTAAAGTGCCTGTATGTTCTAATAATTATATCAATATCTGGCACCTTTGTATCATTGCACTGTAAGAGAAAGTAAAAATCAGTGTGTTAACAACTATTCCATCTACTGTACTCTATCAAAGGACAATTTAAATTTACTGACAGAAAACTTTTTCTGTCCAAATGTTAATCATCTCCCATTAAATATCTGCTGAGTCATGTCAGCTGCCTCCTGTCTGTCATGAGTTATTACCATGTTTACAGCTTCTCAGCTCCCAGAGAGCCAATACCTGCCCCCATGTATCCTCAGTCTGCTTTGTCAAGATTGCTGCTTGTTTGGCTTGAGGGCTGTGCATTTCTCAGTTGGCACAAACAATCCAACCTCAGTGAGCAATTAGGTTGGGCATAAACAAATCTGGAACTTATTGATAGGGAGACTGGAGATGGATGCTGGGTGGAATGGAAATGATGCGATTAGGATCTAATCTGAGTGCTGATGAGCAGTTTTTTTGTTATTCAAAGGCACAAACAAACTGAAGATAAAAGTGGGTTATCATGTGGATTTCGGGGTTAATAACTCCAAACTCCTGGTGCTGCTCGACTTTGAATGAATCTCTTTAGCTGACTGGAAGCATTCTGTATCCATGTTTTACTTTTAACATTTTTTTTAATGATTTTTCTTTTTCCTGAGTTTTCTGAAACAACTCTGCCAGCTGGTGTGTGTGAGGAGTCTGTGAACCGTGATTACTGCCCTGCTGCTCCTCAACAAGCCTAATGAACTGAAAGGAAGGACAGCTAATGTGGAAAATAAACTTTACATCACAGTTGTGTATGTGCTGTGCTCAGAGAGACTATAATAGCTGTGAAACCATAATTCCTCTGCTTTGCTACAAATTGGTCCTACTAGGTAGCCATAACACAGTAATCATCAACCCTCTTATCATTTACTGCATTACAATGTTACTTGAGATTTTAAATTTAGTTTCTTAGAAACTCCATGTTTTCTGCCTGCAAAGCACTGAAACTACGGCTATTTTTTTCCCCTGCAAACAGCCTCCTCATAACTGCTGTTTAAATCACTATTTCACTTCTTGCTTCATTCTGTAAAAGGAAGAAAACAAAAAGTAACCCCAAAGTGGGGATAAAACTGTGGGCATGATATGTCACCTGGTGCAGTAGCTGTCGGAGGCGATGAAGCTGAGACTCCAGCTGTTTGTTGTGTTCCTCCAAGATGTGCATGCGGGCTTCCAGCCGGCCTTTGTGTTGTCGTAGCAGCTTGGCTTCAGCTAGAAGATCTGCCTCGTCGGGGTGGGCAGACGAGCCCTCCGACCTCCCAGGGGCTTCCCATAGGAGTGCCTCGCTGGCCATGCTGCTCCCTCAGTTGCTCATACTCCCTCTGCAGTGTTCTGGAAGAAAATCGAGAACAAATAAGTGGAGAAACGAGAAATATTTCCATACACACAGATGAGCATAAAATTTATGTGAAGCACATGCTGTTGCATTGGCAGTCAAAAAATTCTCATCTCAGCTGATCAGCTGGAAAATTGTTGATAGCTACAGTATCTCTATCCAAAACAACAAATAAGTTCAATATATGCTCCTGGTCGGTCTTTCCTGTGTAAATATACAATGTTACTAATATTCTTAAAACACTTAAACATTCAAAAACCCCTTTCTGACCCTCCACAGCAGGGTACCACACAAAACACCACACATATGTTTACCTCTACTTTCTTCTATCCAAAGTGGATGGCCAAACAAAGGACACCACCTGCCAAATCTGTTGCCGCACTTCTTCCTCAACCTCTCAGTGCAGAACTATAAGCTGCAGTACTTTACTGAAGTTGGCATTTATGAGACCAGCAGCGACGCCCTCGCCCTCTCCACTCCCTGCTCTGTCTGCCTGTGCATGTGTGTAATCAGTGTTAAATCACTCCAATCGAGCTAGTGGATGTGAAAAAGCACTTCGACAAATACAGATTGCACAGTCACTCGTTCTCTATACCACCTCCATTTACAAATCAAAACGGGGAAGGAGCTGGCGCATGAGATGCGCTGGGGTACGGGAAGTGTGTGCCTGTATGCTGTGCACTGGAACGCAATTCTGCACGCGTACGTGGAATGACACCAACAAGCTGTCAATAAACAGCTAGTGTAACAAAGAGACCCAGATAAACCCCAGTTTTTATGCCTTCTGAAATATTCACTTTTCATAAAAACCAATCAATAACTTTTAATCAGCAAAAAACGTGATTATACATTTTAATAGGATTTGCCAGTTTTTTAAGTTTATTTGTCCAGTTTTTCCACATCTCCAATCTCCTACCTCTGCTCTTCCTCCAGGCGCGCTATGATCCTCTCCAGTTCGCCACGCTCTTCCTTCTCCACAGCCTGTAAGATTTGTGCAGGACTCTGAGGCTGGCTGCAAGGAGAGGCCTCCCCTCCTAATGTTTGGCAGTACTGAAGGATCAGGGCATGCTCATCATCCCTGTGAAAAGTGCAGAGCTGGTGATGAGAGATGAAATCCACACATCTTGTCCCTGCCACTTAGTTCAACTCACACTCTGTTCAGTTAGAGAGGAGCTATTTGCTTTTGCCATTTGAAGAGAATTATGGTAACTACTTATATCAAATCAGCATATTTGAAAATGACTTGGAATGAATCCTGGGAAATTACCATGACACAGTGCAGCTCTATAAAGGCAGAGAGCAGCACCTGCACAAACACTGTGGAGATTAAAGGGTCTTAGTTTTTTAGGCCAGCTAGCAAACTGCATAAAACAGAAGTTCCTAAATTTGTTTATTTATACTGTTAGCGTACAATTTTAACTATTAGCCATACTATTTCAATAAGAAAATCCCTTTTTTCTGTTTCAGGCATTAGCAGATGCACACTACATACAGTTAAAGTAGAGTCAAATGCTGAGACCACTGCTGGGAAAAAAAGCACATGTTTGTCCCTGCATCCTCATATGAGGACATTACATGGTGGTTTTTCTGCAACTTATGACTTCATTCTGCTCAATACTGTTATATACTTAGTTAGGGTTGACTTTATTGTGTTATGCTGTAAAATAAACCCACTTTTACCATATGAGGTGAAATAATAACCAAGACATTTATGACCACAACTGTATAATACGAAAGTATATAACAACTATGTAATGAAGTAATGACTTCTTGTTCAAAGAGGAAGCTTAGTTTATATACTTATCAGGTCCAATTAATCCCAAACAGTTATGAGAAATTAAGAATTCTTACCAAAGAGCTCAGGCCTCAGGGGGTTCGATTTTAGTCTGAAAAAGGCTGTTAATCTTTTTAGACTTGTTTCATTCCAAAACTTGTGTTCCACAATTTGAATTCTGTGTGAATTTTGGCCAAAACCTGCACAGTATGCCATTACAGCCTTTCAGTTTTATACACCAGTACAACCATGAAGATTACAAAGTACAAAACTGGCACAATGGCATGGGACAGCTACCGCTGTAGCAGAACTAAGAGGGTCAGAGGCCATTTCAAAGCATGCAGTGACTAATGCAAACTTTTGTTAGAAACATGAATGGCAGCTTCCAAGAACCAAATCTAAGCAAGGATTGTGTTAAGCTGCCGTGTTGATACCTGGCTACAGTAGGTGTGCCACTCTCTAAGCTGCACAAACCCCAGTGAAACAAAGATGTGTCAGTCTTTACCATCAGATAACTGGAATGAGTGAGGGCTGCGAGGAGATGGAGGGAGAAGAGAAAAGAGCCCGGCAGACAGTGAAAAGATATGGAGGGAAGGAGGGAGAAATAGCTGCTTCTCTATACCTGTATGTGTGGTTATCTGTCTCTCTCTTTATGTGCCATCTCAGTGATATGAAAAGAAGTGTGGAGTCTTGCCAAAGCCCAGCTGTCTCCTTCATTCTGAAAACAGCCTGCCTTGAAGCCTAACACCTGACAACCACATACACTCCCACAAAAAGGGTAGACTATAACTTAAAAATTATTTCTCTGGCTGCAGGAATGAATCTAGAGTAAGATTTCAGTCTAGTGTAATCTTTGGAACTTTGGCGATGGTTTGTACACATTATGATAACACTATATGTGTCAAATCAGTTGGTAAGATGTGAACATTGCAACAGTGAGACATAATCAGATAAGTTGCAAAACAAAATAACCTTTTAAAAAAAAACTATAGAAATGACTTTATTTTGGGGAAAATCCAAAAGTGAGCTGCTTTTAATATGCTGGGTTTGACACGTTAGCCTGCTCATACTTGTTGTAGCACTGTCTTCACTGTGTGCCTAGATCTAAGCAATTAACTTACTGAGTGTGAGACTAAGAAGTAAATGCATATAACCTGGCTCATAAGACACAATACTGTAAAGCTGAAAACCCTCCCCAGCTGACTCAGTGACATCCAGGTAGGCACTTCTATTTATACAAAGGTGATTTTCTTATCAGAGGCAGACTATAAAATGAGTGCTTAATACTCGGCTATACTGAACAGGTTAATAAAACAACTCTGGAGAGCAAGCTGTCAAACCAAAATGCCTCAAATTTTAAAGTTCATTCAAGAGTATTCAGCAGATCTTCAGAATCCATTATGACCATGTGCATAACAGAGGTTACCAAAATAGTGCTTTTTGTTGCTTGAGCAATGACAATAATTATACTATTTCATGGCCAAGGTGTGGGCTGAGTGAAAAGCTTATAAAAGGGAGTACAAAATGAGCCTGAAAAGAAACACTATCCCCAGCCTTGTATGGGCATGAAAAAAAATATATAATCATTAACCAGCTCAGGGCATCTAGTTCAACCTTCCTCATTTTTTTCTTGCTAAAATTTTAGGGGCAGTGATGAAAGAGACATGAAATAAACTTTCTAAGCAGTGAACACAATGCTTTAAGCCTTTCTGCTCTCACTTTTAAAGAAGAAATATTAACACATTCTATAGCTTTTTAAAGGAAATGAACTCCTGTGAGCAGCAGGAGTTGGCCTCTTCTTTTATACCGCTTTTGCCATACATTGTTTATGTGATCACTGCTTTAACTTTTGTACATAAAATTAACTTTCCTAGTCTTTGTGGAACTTTTATGGGGATTCTGGCATATGTATGGGCAGTTATTCATCAGCTTCACTAAATAATTGAAGGCTGAAGATGTTGAAACCACTGAGTTACTGAAAAGCAGCACAAAGAAAGCAGAAAGAGACGGGAAGTTGACAGTAACACAGCTGCTGTTGCAACAAGCAGCAATACACACACACACACACACACACACACACACACACACACACACACACACACACACACACACACACACACACACACACTTCTCTTTGAATTATCAGTCTGCTGTGACAGGGAAGACACACATGATGGAAATGGAGCTACTTGCTAGAGAGAAACTTAAAACTGGGTTGTAATGTTGTCTGTTAGGGTCAGGGACCAGAGTGCACAAAACCGAGTGATCAATTAGGCAGGTCCCTGACAACAGAAAGCTGAAGCAGGACACTATGGCTGGCAGGAGGAACCCAGAGGACTGCAGGAAGGGGATCATTACATGCGAAAATGGGGACTAGAGGCGGTAGAGCAGTCACACAGACCACCTGCTCTGAAATCCTGGGAGAAGGAGGCAAGTACACTGAAAAGGCTGGAGGCTTACACAGCATGGGACTGGCTGAAGAGAAAGACACCCAGAAATGAAAGAGATGACAGAGGAATAGAGCATCAGTGTGGTAGAAGAATTAAATGTGAATAACAGCGATGAATGCCGAGGATATTAGCTCACTATAGATGCGACTTGCAGTGAATATGAATTCCATGCCTGGTAAGGGGGAAGCATAGGACATGCCTGAGGGGACTTTTGGAGTTTATTCCAATACAACAATGGTCTCCGGGCCCAATGCCTACCTAACATATCACAAAGCAAGCAGCTCCTCTCAAGCTGAATACCACGATCAGCTAAGCTCAGAGAGAAACGGTGAGAGATAAAGACGGATGAAAATATAAGAAAGCCACTTACGGAAATCGGGAATACCAGAGAAAACAAAGGGAGAGGATGAAAGATGGTCAAAGGCAACAAATCTTTTATTCTTCTTCCCCCTGGTGAGAAACGTTTCTAACCTTGATATCTGTGTGTAAAGTCCAGAGACTTCATTTATTAGGAGGTTACTGTTACTGCATGCAGGGCTCTAAAATTTATTTCAATGTTTAACACCCTGCAGTGTTTAATCTGAAGGTTGCCTGGGCCCAAAGGTAAAGCATGATTAGACTACAACAAAAAAGTGATGAAAGGAGGAAAAGAGAAAGAGGGGAGGACAGTGGGTAGGATGAAAGGTGGCTTAAAAAAAGTAAAGGGCTGGAAAAATGAAAGGCAAAGGAACAGGAATAAAGGGCAAAATATGAAAGACAAGAAAAAGAGACAGTGCTGGGGGAGAAAGACTGGAAAGCGAGAGATAACCAAACAATAAAGCCCAGCAATAAAAGGGAAGAGGAGAGTCTCACTCCTCGGTGATGTCCTAAGGCACTGATGACAATGCTGTGCAGCTTTGGTTAAGGGTCAGAAATAAAAATAGGCAACACTAGCTTCCTAATTAAGAATTCCCCTTTTACATAAAAGCAATGCAAAACAGAAAGCCACACGTGCATGCACGCACACTAATTATTGATATCAATGCAGAGCTAGAAATGAGTGCGTGAACTGAAAATACCAGCCAAAAGCCAAACATGCATTTAATAGGCAAACGCAGTCACCCCATGTTACACCATGCATGTTTTCCTAAGCTCCGACACTACTGCCTTCCTAAAGCGACTGGGATAATTTCTGTGACTGTGTGTCCTTACAAATCACCAGATGGAGTATAGTGATAGACAAAGAGGCTTTGGTGAAATCAGCTGTAGGCAGAAAAAAGTAAATCTTACAAAAAGAAAAGAGGGGACAATAAAACACTCAAAACCAAAAGCTTTGAAAGGAAGGGGAATGAGAGTTAATTCATAGCCAAGAGGGACGTGTGGCAGAGTGGGCTGCTTCACTGTAGTGGTTGTCTGTATAACAATGCCTTCTTTTTTTTTTGTTTTAAATGAGATTTCAAAGTTACTAACGGGCCCACTGGTGTGGAAAATAGTGCTACTAAAAATGCTAAAAACATTCGGTTACAACTACTGGGAATGACATTCAGCTGCAGAACTGTAGCATTTAAGTGGACATTTATGGCATCTCTTTTCTAAAGTAAATTCAGGGCAAGTAGGCTTTTCATATAGACCAATTCCCATCAGGATTACTAAGCTAATAGTCAAATGTTACAGCAGACAAACAAAATTTTCCCGGTCAATTAGTGATAGCCTTCAAGCCAAAATACACTGCTCAAAAAAATAAAGGGAACACTCAAATAACACATCCTAGATCTGAATGAATGAAATATTCTAATTGAATACTTTGTTCTGTACAAAGTTGAATGTGCTGACAACAAAATCACACAAAAATCATCAATGGAAATCAAATTTATTAACCAATGGAGGCCTGGATTTGGAGTCACACACAAAATTAAAGTGGAAAAACACACTACAGGCTGATCCAACTTGATGTAATGTCCTTAAAACAAGTCAAAATGAGGCTCAGTATTGTGTGTGGCCTCCACGTGCCTGTATGACCTCCCTACAACGCCTGGGCATGCTCCTGATGAGGTGGCGGACGGTCTCCTGAGGATCTCCTCCCAGACCTGGACTAAAGCATCCGCCAACTCCTGGACAGTCTGTGGTACAACGTGACGTTGGTGGATGGAGCGAGACATGATGTCCCAGATGTGCTCAATCGGATTCAGGTCTGGGGAACGGGTGGGCCAGTCCATAGCCTCAATGCCTTCATCTTGCAGGAACTGCTGACACACTCCAGCCACATGAGGTCTAGCATTGTCCTGCATTAGGAGGAACCCAGGGCCAACCGCACCAGCATATGGACCCACAAGGGGTCTGAGGATTCATCTCAGTACCTAATGGCAGTCATGCTACCTCTGGCGAGCACATGGAGGGCCGTGCGGCCCTTCAAAAAAAATGCCACCCCACACCATTACTGACCCACTGCCAAACCGGTCATGCTGAAGGATGTTGCAGGCAGCAGATCGCTCTCCACGGCGTCTCCAGATTCAGTCACGTCTGTCACATGTGCTCAGTGTGAACCTGCTTTCATCTGTGAAGAGCACAGGGCACCAGTGGCAAATTTGCCAATCCTGGTGTTCTCTGGCGAATGCCAAGCGTCCTGCACGGTGTTGGGCTGTGAGCACAACCCCCATCTGTGGACGTTGGGCCCTCATACCATCCTCATGGAGTCGGTTTCTAACCGTTTGTGCAGACACATGCACATTTGTGGCCTGCTGGAGGTCATTTTGCAGGGCTCTGGCAGTGCTCCTCCTGTTCCTCCTTGCACAAAGGCGGAGGTAGCGGTCCTGCTGCTGGGTTTTTGCCCTCCTACGGCCTCCTCCACGTCTCCTGGTGTACTGGCCTGTCTCCTGGTAGCACCTCCAGCCTCTGGACACTACACTGACAGACACAGCAAACCTTCTTGCCACAGCTCGCATTGATGTGCCATCCTGGATGAGCTGCACTACCTGAGCCACTTGTGTGGGTTGTAGAGTCCATCTCATGCTACCACGAGTGTGAAAGCACCACCAACATTCAAATGTGACCAAAACATCAGCCAGAAAGCATAGGTACTGAGAAGTGGTCTGTGGTCCCCACCTGCAGAACCACTCCTATATTGAGTGTGTCTTGCTAATTGCCAATAATTTCCACCTGTTGTCTATTCCATTTGCACAACAGCATGTGAAATTGATTGTCAATCAGTGTTGCTTCCTAAGTGGACAGTTTGATTTCACAGAAGTTTGATCTACTTGGAGTTATATTGTGTTGTTTAAGTGTTCCCTTTATTTTTTTGAGCAGTGTACTTGAAAGTTTACAGCAGGCCCAAATGTTCCCCCATTCAGGGCTTGGTTATTTATTTAAAGCTAATACTAACTAAAGCAAAAAGGATATTACACAAACGCATGTTGTGCTGAACAACACGATACTGTTTATGTTGAAGATGGAAGCATGTAGATGATGGTTTTATGGTGCACCATGCTGATCAATGTAAAACCATCCTTCACAACAATGTATACTGGAAAACACATTACATTTATTGACCTGGAGGATTGTGTTGTTTTCACATGTAGACTGTGGCTTTTTTTGCAGTAAGAGTGAGTGAAAGTCCAACTTTGACTGCATACTAAATTGTTTTTTTTCCCTCTTTCTGCTGTTAAACCCATTAGCCTTCATCGAACCACAATCTTCCCCACTTCATTAATGCCCTGCACACTTTCCATGTCAAGCATCTGTGGTGTTTTTCTTTTCTTTTTTCTTTTTTTTAGAGCTGGAAAAGATATTGGCTTCTTCTCTTAAATAAGCCCGAGCACAAAGCACAAAAATGAGAGTGAGGAGGAGTAGTGATAATATGTTTGTCCCGCATTATGAAAGCTTTGAGCGAAAAATAAATCCACTTCCGTTTCTACTTTCCCCTGCTCACCAACAGTTTTTGTCTTTCTATTCTTCTGTCCTCCCATTGAGAATGGACAAATGCAGCTTTCCGAAGTCTTCAACAGCACTTTTTCTTTGTCCAAAACTATTATTCGAAGCATCAAGGTTGGATGGAGGTGAAGTGTGGGAGCAGTGCTCCACATGATGCAAGCATGGCAGCAGGGGATACAACCTGCAATACAGTGAAGTCTGATGTTTCGCCTCATCTTCACTGCAGATTCTCAAAGGCTTTAACCATCCACCCCATGTGTCTTTCCTCTGTTGTGCTGTAAATACTCCCTTTTTAAGAAGAATTTCTTTTTAAAAATCCCCAAACTATATTCGCTTCTGTTCACACAGCATCCTGGGAATCTCTCTGCTCTCCACTTTCCAACACTTCCAAATCATGTGTGTATAAAGTTTTTACTTTTGCTTCCTGCCACTTGAAATTGTCATTGAGATTAAAAAAAGAACTCTTTAATCCTTAAATGCACACATCAAAATCCATCATTATGATCTATGATTTGGGAAATCTTGGAGATCTACAAATGTCTTATCAAAAAAAAATAATTTAGAGGTAATTCCCTCCACAGTGAAAAGTGTCTGTTTCTATTTGAGCTCGGAGGGCATTTGGACCACAAGAGCTCATTCCCGTGATTGGGATCTTAGTTGGGGAAAAGGAACTAATACGTCCTTCAACTTGAAAGGCCTGCAGACGACACACAGACAGAAGCACGCACACAATCAGGAACTTCAGCGCGCATGCTCCTCATCAGCTTTGATTCCTTTTCTGGTGATTTCTTTTTCACGGTTTGCCATGTTCTCATCTCCTTTGATTAACGATAACACTGTTGTTATCACAGATCCTGAAAGCAGTCGCTCTCACTTCGTCATTTTTGGCACTCTAATCCGGCACTTTCTTTCTAAAGTCCTCTACTTCCCACTGTAATCAACCACATTGTCTTCATTTCACAGTTCTTTTACTCTCCTAGAAACCTTTGAAAATTCTCTCTAGTCTCTCCAGAGCTCTGTGCAGGGATGTTAAAAGCTTTCTTGTAATTTTTTGGTTACACCCCCCCCCAATTTTTTCCATATCAGTATATCAGCTTAACAAAAATCTAAATATATTGTGAAGAAAAGTCTCAATTCCCAGGTACTGCAAATTGAAATCTGTCCAACAGTGTTGGATGAAAACATGTAACCATGTAGAAAAATGTTTAAAATGACCAGCAGTAACTCACATGCTTCCCGTGGCTGAGCTGCTGTCTGTGGGCAGAGAGCCATTGGAGCGTTCCATCTGAGCCAACCTGAGGAATAAACCACCGTCAGGGAAATTACCAGTGGAAACTAAAGCATTTGAAAGCTGTCAACATCTCATTTAAATGCAGAGCAACAGCGTCAACAAATGATATTAATGCCACCGTAGCAGAGCAATTAAAATTTAAAGCTAGTGGAGTCTCCGAGCATGTTAATGATAAACTACCACAGTTTTGGCGGGGAAAAAAATAGATTATACCTTCAAGTGATTCAACTTTATGCATGCACAGTTTATGTCCTAATACATGGGCACATTTTTGGATGCATACATACAGCATATGACTATGGGGAAATTTTTTTATTTATTTCATAGCAGTAATGCAACCAGCAGCAATCATGGTTATGTTATGTATCTTTCCTCTTCTTCAAGCATTGGTGTTACACAGAATATCA